>JAYXIM010036845.1:0-16576 GCA_037575425.1 Anastrepha fraterculus | reverse complement strand
ATGTTGTGTTGTGTTATGTTATGTTATGTTATGTTATGTTATGTTATGTTAAAGTATATTATGTTATGTTAATTTTAACTCATTCTCTATATCCATACAAAATATCTATCAAACAAATAAAATTAAAATTTTCTTTTGAAAATGCAACCATTCAATCAGTATTTTCTTATGACGTTATCACGTTAAGCTATCGTCAGTAAACCGACTTTACAGACAACCTCTTTTTTTACTTTCAGTAATATCTCCTTCTACGGCTGCCGTAGCCGAATGAGTTGGTAAGTGACTACCATTCGGCAGTGCGTAAGTTCGAATCTCCTTGCATGAAACACTAAAACGATAGAAACATTTTTTTTTCTAATAGCGGACAGCCAATGGCAAACATCCGAGTGTATTTCTGCCATGAAAAAGCTCCTGATAAAAAATATCTGCCGTTCGCAGTCGGCTTAAAACTGTAGAGCCCTTCATTTGTGGAACAGAATCAAGACGCACGGCACAAATAGGAGGAGGATCACCAATTAATCACCTATAAATCCACCAAATTAATCGACCCGTTCACATATGGCAGATTACCTGCAAAACTGGCAATCAGCTGTCAATACTGCTTTGAGAGGGTTTTCTTCATAGAAATTATTTTGGTGGAATATTTCGGTGTTTTTGGTTTGTTTAGTTGTTATTAACGATATGAAGAAATACAAGGAGAAGGAATAGCTAATTTAATTGTGCAATTGGCTGTTAATAATAAATCCGTATGCGACGTTAACTGACGTTGCAAAAAAGTATGGCAGCAATGCGCATGGGATATTCTATATTATATTTTATAATAAGTAATAAGAGGACAAAACGTTTATGGACACGCGCTTTTTTCTGTAAAATGAATCCCTAATTAATAAATAATATTTAACAAACATTTTATTAGAATTAAGTGTACAGACCTGTTTTCTTTTCCGGCATCCATTTAATTTAGTTTTTATTTTGATATTTGTAGTATAGTTAGTGTGTTATAGTGATTTTGAAGTATAGTTATTATCTAGGGTTATTTTATAATCTCAGATTTTGGGAGAGAAATTTTGTATGGGAAATCGCGCTTTTTAATTACGGATTTTGAGTTAAGCGCGAAAAAGTAGATCATCTACTTATATGTGAACGTATTATAAGTGTAGGAAAGAACCCTTCCTTTTCCTCTGGTACCACCAGCTGGTACTGCATCGAATACTTCCATAGCTGCAGCGTTTGCATCCTTTCGGAGAAAATCACTTACCCAGTGGATCCGCTGGTTTTTATTCGCAGCGCTATGTCTATGGCGCCGTAAAGCTCATTGCTCCATCACCTACGATACTCGCTGTCGCCAACATGCAAAGGTCCAAAAATCTTACGCAGAATCCTTCTCTTAAACATTCCAAAGGCCTCCTCATCGGATGTCGTCTTCATCCAAGAAATACTTATAAATTGTGTTGTTTGTGGAGAGAGAACTTCACTGTTCAATTGCCCACTTAGTCCTACGTAGCACTTGTTGGCAAGAGAGATTCGCCGTTGGATCCCAAAGTTTACATTATTATCAGTGCTAATACCAATAATACCTCCATGGCTAGGAATATTAAATTTCTTGAAGATAAATTAATTGTATTATGGTAAAAAAAAGTATAGTATGACGTAACTAAGTAATTGCAAAAAACAGGCGCAGTTGCCTTAGCTTTCAACATTAATTTGAAAAAATTTGAATAAAAGGATTCGTTGACACTTTCAAGGACATCGTCGTACTCATGAATTTAAATTCATCAGTTGCTTATACGCAAAAGCAAAACAACGCCAGCTAATCATAATTCCGAATTCACCAACGGAGCGCCAGTAGGTTGCCAGTGAATTTCCCTGCAGAGTATATACATATGTATATTTGTTCACATATGTTTTCTGACATACATATTTACAAAATTTCTCACATACATATTTAGTTGCATATGTTACCTCACTTCATATGTTGTACTTATTTATTTGCTCATTGTTTAATATGTCGGTCAAAGAGCTTTTCCACATGCAATGTCCCGCACCCAATACAATGGTTTTACTTTTACCTCTCGTGTTTATTTGCATTGC
This sequence comes from Anastrepha fraterculus, assembly GCA_037575425.1. Lineage (NCBI taxonomy): Eukaryota > Metazoa > Arthropoda > Insecta > Diptera > Tephritidae > Anastrepha > Anastrepha fraterculus. Next base: position 14,485 of record JAYXIM010036845.1, on the reverse strand, counting down.
TACATGAGTGGAAATACTTGCATACATTTTTTTTTCTATTTACATATTTAACTATGTACTCTTACATATGAAAATAGGCATTCCAACGACTGTTAAGTTTTGTTTGGTCATAAATTTAAGGCCCACGTTGGGTATTCAAGCATTTGGGACGTTGCCCTTCAGTAGCTCTTCAGTGGTACATTTTTAATTTCATGCACAGACAATGTAAATAGTTGCCTATCTAAACATAGGTAAAACTAATTATTTATTTTAGAGGTAAATAGTTTTTGGGGTTTACTTTATAGTGTTAAAGCGTTGAAAAAGTAATATAAGACGATATTATACGGGTATAATATTAAAATATAATTACATTTCACAAAAAAAAAAAAATTAAAAAAAAAAACAAGATTGCAAATTTCTAATTTATTATCGATAATTATTACCACTTCTTATAATTTACACGATTGGTAATGCATTTTAAACAGATGTAGCGGTATAGTACATTTTAAACTAACGAAGTTAAGCTATTTTATAAAAGCCTCAGGATGTTTTGAAAGGGATTCCATAGCGAAACAAGAAGTTGCAGTTGTATCACAACGGACCTACGGCAGGTCTAAGTGTATATATTTGGCATCCACCAGACCTACCTATGGTACTTATAACCGCAACTCTAATGCACTGGTAAAACTGTCAACAGCTGACACACCATGGCATGGTAAAAATGAGTTTTGATTGGTGGTTTTTGATTGTAACCACACATTTGTAGAGATTATTTATTTTATTTTGATAATTACAGACATAAATGCAAAGAGAAACAGGCCAAATTTGGCAGCTATAACATAAGCAATCAATATATGTAAATACAATATTAAGCAACTAAATTTAAAATAAAAAATAAGAAATTCGATATATATAAAGCAAAATTAATCATGCTAGAATTGGATGGTGAATTATAGTCTCGAGGTGCGCGAGCAATAGGTGCATTACTTGTCCTTCTCTTTTCCAGATATTCTAAATTAATTTGCTTTAGCCGAGAATTATAGGTTGGAACAGATCACAAAATCGAAATTTTTTTCTTCACTCATCTTATAGTAAATCATTTCAAGAATGTTGTGTCAAAATTTTAAGTGGATCGGAGCAGAACTCTCAAAGTTATAGCCTTTGTAGGCACTCTACCTCGAATGCGGAGCATCGATAATTTTTCAGAGTCATTTTTTCAAACGCGTTTTTCCCGAAACGACTTCTTAAAAGTCGGTGCCAATCACAACTCCGAAACTATTCAACCGATTCTTTTCAAATTTGGCGCACGTTTTCTAAATCAAAAATACCTCCCTCCCACACTGTTTTTTTTTATTTTTTTTTTTAAGGTTGTTTTTCACTTACAAATATGGCGAAATTTTTCGCCAAAAATGCTCGTTTTACATTTTTTTGCCACCAAAACTACAAAAATGAAAAAAAAAATTTTATTAATGTAGGGGGGAGCATTACGTCATACTTTAACTGAAAAATTCGACTTTTTTAGTTTCAGATGATTCTGCGACGAATGCCGATTGACACCGCAGAGCACCTCTCGAAAAACATATCTCCAAAAAAACTCTGTCATGGGCTTATTTGTCAATATTTTATTATTAATTTTTTTTTTAAAACTTATTGAAAAGATGTACAATAACATGCAACTGATTTTATTAAAGTATCTTAAGCCATATTTCTGTAAAAAATTCAAAAAAAAAAGTGTTTTTTTTTAGCGCTAAACCCTACCACACCCTTAAAAACGTACTGACGCCTTAAAAAAGTTAAGTTGAGAACATTTTTTAAGATTCAAAGACAGACCGCATGCACCATCTATGAAAATTGTTCAAGTCGAGTTGGAGTTTCTGAGGAATCACTGAGTCCTTAACAGATTATACAAATTTTAAATCATGTACGAAGAGCAGGTAATTCGAAAAGGAAAAATATTTGCTAATGTCATTGATAAAAATCACAAAAAGAAGTGACTCTACGATACTCACTTGGGGGACACTTGAAGCAGCAACAAAGTGGTTCGATAAAACGCCGATGATGAAAAACGTCACTGTGGCGGATCTGTCTAAATAAATCCATTTGAGACTAAGCGAATAATATTTTATTTTTCACTGACACTCAAACTTAATTGGCATGGCAGCGATGTTTGTATTGTAAATAGATCTTAAAGATTTAAATCTATTGCAACCGATGAAAATGAGCCGCCCATGGTAGCAACATTTTGAAATAGGATTCGTGGAAGTCTAAATACGTGTGATGAGCTGGAATCCGATATTTTTATAGAAAAGTTTGTTATTTTTTAGCATAAACTTACATCTAATGTTTTCATGGAATTTAATAGTGAAAATTTCCGTGCGATGATTTACTACGATTTGCGACGTGGATTGTCGAAACAGGAATACTACATTGATCAACTTGCTTCGATTCGGGGCCTTGTGACGTTGAAGCATCTTACCTAGTCATTGTAAAATGCTAATACAACGAGTTCCAACGTGGCCGTCGATCCTTGTAGGATGAGTTTCGTGAAGGTCATCCAAAAAGGTTGTTGTGCATGAAACAATAGGTGCTGCGCATCAATCGAAGTCACAAGATCATCATGTGACATATCGTGAGATTTAATCATCCTTGTGCAGTAGTGAATCAGCATGCAATCAAAATTTTAAGAACATGTGGCCTTCAAGAAGATTTGTCCCCATTGATACCGCATAATTTGACAACTGCCCAGAAAAAAAGACTCGTGCCGAATGGTGTACAGAAATATTGAAGAAATTCAGACGCGGTGGTTCAAGTTCGTTTATGATAGGCATTTTTTTTTAACAACAAAAATGACTGACGGAAACCAAAATTGCACGTACTTAGCTGTTAAAATATCGGCCCCCTAAGCACCATACACAATTTCATGGACCTGACTCGCTCTATTTGTGGAACAACACTCAGACGCACACCCCAAGTAGGAAGAAGAGCTCGACCAAACACTCAATAGAGGGTGTATGAGCCAATTATGTATGCAAGTACAATGAAGACTCTTTCTTGGTAGTACTCATTTTGTGCTGTCATGCCCCATATAAGTGTAAGTATGTATGTACTATATAATTGCACGACAATGTGAAAGTGAATTTTTCCTTGAAATTAGGTTAATGACCAGCAACGGATTGGTCGCTATTTCATATGTAGCAAGTAAACCACCAAAACCACCCTTGCTGCGCACCTTAAAAAAACCCCTTTCCAACGGCAATCTAACACAACAATATTTATTACCGTTTTCAAAGTAAGCGCGCATAAGTATTTGTATATATTTTTTTTATTTCGTTCTTTCGCTGTTGCACTAATTCGTATAATCGATTGCCCCATAACATGCAGCGGCAAATTGTAAAGGGTGCGTGACTGACTGACTGAGTGACTGACTGACTGCAGTTCATGTCATTCTTTATTTTTATATTTATTTTTATTTTTATATGAATTTAATTACCAACCACAGCAGTAGAGGGCAATCAGTTCTCGACAAAGTCTATTTTCGTAATTGCCTGAGAGTTAGCGAAGTGCATTGGATGGAATTACATTAGATTAAAAGGTTCAGCGGGCGTTGCCTGACTTAATTGCAACGCTAATGGGAATACTGCATTTGTGCATTTTTTCGCCGCATTATTTTTTATTTATTTTTGTGTTTTAATTGAATTTTTGTTAACTTTCTTTCTTTCTTTGTTTTTGTTTTTGAGCCCTCTCGCTCAACACATTACAATTGCAGGTCAACTGCAAGCAAATGGGCAAAAACGTAAATACTTAAGTTTATTAAAAATACGCCACTCGAAAATAGATTTTAACTGAGCGCTTGAAGATGTGCCGACGACAAGCTGTCCAACACTGCATGCTTATAGCGTCTAAGTGCCTTGGCTCTTCAACTCTAGAGCGGTACGCGTGCGACCGTGGGTATGTATGTGTATTACGTCCAACTGTCTGATGCTGTTGGCCTGATTGTCAGCAATGTTTCACTCAGCCCGCTTAGTCACTCAATGCCCCGTTTGTCGGTTGCTGCTTTCGGTTGTGTATATTTTGTTTTTTGTTTTCTTCTTCTGTTTCTTGCAAGCAGCATTCTGTGCCCTTTAATTTGATTTTCGTCAACTAATTAGTTGCTGCAGCAAAGTGGTCGCACTGATGAAAATAGACATACCTACGTATGTATGTGTGTGTACAATCGTTTCTAGGTGCACGATGCTCTAGAATAGCCTGCCGGTTTTATGTGATTGCCTGCCTGTTGCTGATGCGCATTGGGTGACTCACCCAATACAAAGTACCGTGAGCAGGCTGGGTTGTAAGTATTTATGTGCGTCTATGGGCTGGTCGCTGTTTACCATTGCGTCAGTTTGTGATCGTAAATTAGCAATCTGACCATCGCACAGTGGAATTGCTTGATATAATTTCTAAATATAAATTATATTATTGTGAGTGCACACTTTCACATATAAGATTTTTAGCTCCTTTTTCGAATGTGAATATAATTTCGCACTATTTGCATATAAAGTGTCCCAAATTTAGAAAGTGCCATGAGTTATGATTTTAAAATTAAATTAAGAGGGAATTTTATATATCTAAATATATCGAGTATTATTGGTTCCCGCTTGAGAGTTAGCATACTTTTGGACCCGATAAGTGGCGCTGTTGCCTTCAAAATCCTCTCAATATCTCAAATATACTGGCCGTACACTCACTATTTTAGGTTTTCCAAATCAATCTTCATTATCGTGGATGAAAATGAAGCAGTAAATTGAATGTTTAAGGGGTCCCGGGTGTCTAGAGCTCGAAAATTTAGGGTATTTTCAGGAATTTTTTTGTACAATAAAAAAATGATAAACGACTTTTAAATTTTTTAAGCTTCTTATTTAACTTCTTTTAAATACTAAAATAAAAAAAAAAAAACAAAAAAAATTTATTTTTAATAATTTAAAAAATGGCGCTGAAGTTGACCCTCCCAAAAAATTTGGCCTGGACGGTGTTGTCCATTTTGGCTCTTCTATTTAGCTGAAGCACAAAAACCATAAAAAATATTAATCAGTATAACTGTAGCTATGCCCCGTATTACAATAAAAAAATAAACAAAAATTTGACAAAATGGGGAGGTTTTGAATTTGACACCCTAAAAATGGTTTTTTTCATTTTTTTAATAAAAAAAATACGAAATAACTGAAATAATAATATGATTCTAGTACGAGCGATAGCCATTTATGTTGTGAACAACATATTAAAATTTCAGAGGATTCGGGTGAATAGTGCTTTTTTTTGACAACACCAGGCCGGAAAAAGTCGTTTCGAGATAAATGAGTTTGAGAAAGTTTGAGGCACAGGAGCGCGCGGCCCGCTCTCTACCTAGTTAATGGGCTGTAGAAGCTATAATATTGGGAGTTTCCGCATGAAAATTTCACAATATATTCTCAAGATACTATACTTTCGAATTATCGAAAAAACAGAAAATCGATTTTTTCAAATCTCTAGACTACCGGGTCCCCTTAATTGCAAATGAACGAAGTACCTCCTGCCATCAAACAGACAGTCGGCGCACTCGCGTATCGGCACCCACGTCACTGTTGACAGCTATGATTTCGAGGTTGTAAAAGACTTCGTTTATTTAAGAACCAGCAATAACACCGATAACAATGTCATCCTTAAAATCCAACTTAGAATCTCTCTTGCCAACAAGTGCTACTTTGGACTAAGTAGGCAATTGAGTAGTAAAGTCCTCTCTCGACGAACAAAACTAACACTCTACAAGACTGTCATCATACCCGTCCTAACGTATGGCGCAGAAACTTGGACGAAGACAACATCCGATGAAGCTACGCTTGGAGTGTTTGAGAGAAAGATTCTGCGGAAGATTTTTGGAACTTTGCACGTTGACAATGGCGAATATCGCAGGCGATGGAACGATGAGCTTTACGACGACATAGACATAGCGCAGCGAATAAAGATCCAGCGGCTACGTTGGCTGGGTCATGTCGTCCGAATGGATACAAACGCTCTAGCTCTGAAAGTATTCGATGCGATACCAGCTGGTGGTGGAAGACGATGAGGAAGGCCTCCTCTGCGTTGGAACGATGAGGAGGAGAAGGACTTGGCTTCACTTGGGGTGTCCAACTGGCGACGGTTAGCACGACAAAGAAAGGACTGGCGCGCTTTGTTAAACTCGGCCAAAATCGCGTAAGCGGTTATTGCGCCATTTAAGAAGAAGAAGGGGCAGAAAATTCATCATTCAATTTTGCTTTTGGATAACTTTTTTACTAAATAAAAAAATAATAAATGATGTTGAGTAATGGAAATCTTTATTGTGATCTTGAGTGTATTTATGTAGATGAGTTAATAAAGTGAAAATGTTTCTAATAGAAAATTGTAAAACATAGCATGGAAATTTATTAGAAGTTAAAATTGATTGAAAATTTATAAAAATTGTATGAATACGGGGTAAAACTTGAATTAAAGTAACAGAAAAATAAAATGTAAAAATATAAAAGGATTCCATTACCCTATATCAAAAGAGGTCTTCCAATTTTGTTTTTGAACAACGTTTTTGTGAAAGAAATAACTAAAATAAAAAAATTATAAAAAAATGGTTTGTGTGATCGAAACCTTTATTTCGGTCTTTCCGAGCTCCATTGATTATCTGTTTGTTTACTGCAACTGTCTATAGTAGTTCACAAGTGTCAAATATGTTTGACGTACGGCGGTATCATGCAAAAATTCTAACATCTTCTGATAGGTTCGTTAATTTAAAGCCACCTTGTATATGCAAAAAGTGTGTATCTTAATGGAACATCACTTGCACATTTTGCCCAGCTGTTCTGAACTTTACCCGAGTGTGCGCCGTATAATTTTATGTCATAAGCAAAAAAAAGCTGTTAACTTGAAAGCAGATAATTTTTATGTTTCTCGGTCATATTGAAATACATCTTAAGACGCATTCCGCCTACTATTACAAGTGCTTTTCATACAAACACATGCGTTAAAAAAGTGTAAATAAAATAAAATTCCAACGTTGTTGTTTTGTCTAATTGTTACTTAAATTTTTATGTCCGCTCTGCGCTGCCATAATCGCAGATGTGTTGTTTTGATGAGCAATGATTTCAAAATCTCCACAGATGTGCCTGCGACCAGTGACGAAATTTGCGTCGACGAAAATGTGTCAGAAGCCAAAAAGCATACTACCATATATACATACACCTAAGCATGTAGGCACATACCTATACATATGTATTTGTATTTGTGTATAAACATAAAAAGAGCAGCAAACATTTTCGAAAATATGTATATTAAAAATATAGCGTTTCGTTAAAAAACATCTAAGTACTAGACTGTAAATGCGTCTGCCTTTATAATTCATTCGGCGCTGTATAATTCATGCATATCCATAAAATCCATCCGTCCAGGGCGTATACGCAATACCGCTCGGCTTCAAAAATACATCCATTTTCTTAACAAATTTGAGCCATTCCAAGTGACAGTTTTACTGCCTTCGATGGGTTTAAAATTTTCCATTTCGTTTTGGTAATGTCGTAAATATTCTCTCGCTACATACACACATACATACATAGACGCGTATATGCATGCGAGCACTGCATTGTATGTGCAAACACATCGTCATATTTTGTTTAATTGCCATTTCTGTTTAAAAGTTCGCTGATTTGTTAATGTTTAGCAGAGTTCGAGTGTTTTTGTTTTCGACTTGCATTTGCGCAAATAATTATAAAGTTGATTTGCACATTGCGAATTTCGTTTGGAATATTCTGAATTTGTTTGTTTAGTACGTATTTGGAAATCTAAATATTTTAATGGCGAAAAATAGTTTTGGATTTACGGGAAATCAATTCCTGATAGATTTACAAAAATTTATTTTTATTTCTCAACTGCAAATTATTTAGATACCAATAAATTTTGAAAAACAGGAAACAGTAAGGTTGCAGAGAAATACGAGGGTCGTTTAAAATGCATAAATATTTGATGTCTAGCAAAAAGAAAAAATGTATTTCCCATATGTTTTTACACATTTGCATGCGCTCACATCAGTTTTCCAATCCAATTGATGCACCTGCAAAACATGCGGAGGATTGAAGCTTTCAACAACTTCTCGAAAAACGTTGGCCATACGAGTATAATGAATATTTTTGTTGTGCGGTAATAAAAACAGGGCAGGGGTGTATGGCGGATGGCACAACTATTCGATGTTTTGGCGGCCTGGTTGTTTGAGTGTATGTATGAGAGCGAATTTTGTTTACGAATTTAACTAAAGATTTTTGGCAATCAAATGGTACAGTTGAGCGATTCCATGTCGACTGGTCCAAGTGTTTTGGATATTGTCGTCAATTCTCTTGGTAGATAGGTAGGGTGGTTGTCATAAAGACACACTTAGACCTTTCGCAGGTCCATTGTGATACCACTGGAGCTTATCCTTACCCTACGTGTTCCTTTTCAAACCATCCGGTAGCTTTAATAAACGGGCAGAGCTTCGTTAGTTTTAGATGGGCTACGTCCGCCACATCGGTTAAAAATGCTTTATCAAGAGTGCGCAGCCTTCTCATAGCTAAGCTTTTACACTCACATAAAAGGTGTCTGACTGTTTCCTCATCTTCTGTATTAAGACAGCTTCTACAGAAATCTAAGTACGGGAGTCTTAACCTTCTAGCGTGGCTGCCTATTAAACAATGCCCAGTTAATACACTTATCATTTTTTTTATAGCTTCTCTGTTAAATCGTAACAAGATCTTGGATCGACCGCTGTTCCAGTTCGGCCATGTAGTTCGCATGTTGTGAGGTTTTGCCAGCTTGTATTTACCTTTTTCATGGTTTCCCTGTCTATAAGTAATTTACAAGTGGCTATGGGCATGGGTATCAGCGCCTTATCCGGTTCGAGATCGAGCGTTGTACCGGTTTGCGTTTTTGATTCAAGCGCTTTTATTGTCGCTTGACTGTCCGAGTAAATGAAGACTTCATTTGTGGATAATACTCTCGTTTTTATTTCTGTAAGCCCCTCGTCAATTCTCTAAAAATTGCTTTATTTGTACGCTTGAGTGTAATAAGAAGTAAACTGAGAAAATGTTAAACAAATTTTATAATTTTAAAATTTATGCAAAGTTACAATTTTTCATGTAAAGCCATTCCATATTAAATGTAACAAAAGCGGTGATTTCTCGAGCTAAATTCTTACAAAAACCGACGGGAATGTACTTGAAAAATACTGACATTTTTTTACAGAAATTATGAAGGTGACAAAATGAAAAAAAGACCCTAACAAAAGATTATAAATTGTCATAGAAATCAAAAAATTCTGATCCGATTTGCATGAATGGGGTGTTGTTGGAAGCACTTAAATTGGAAGCAGTAAATCCGTTTGATTATCTGCACAATTTTTCTTATAAAATATTTTTTTAAAGCCTCTATTCTAATTTTCAAATTTTCATCCACGCTACCAACATTTTTTCCACTGAACTTTAAACATTAATAAAAATATTTAATAAAAACTGAAAATAAGATATTTTTCGAAATGGAGTCCCAAAGGCAAAGCAAAGTTATGATTGCTTGAAAGTAAACTACCAAACCACAAAAAAAAATATCGAATTTAAAGCAGATAGTAATAGGAGAAGAGGTAGTTCAAGAAAGGTATTTTTAGCATGAATTTTCCCCATGCGCAAGTTCGATGAGCTTTCGATTAAGCAATGTTTCGCACATTTAATTTGTTTTTCTAGGGTAAAACATATTAAAAAAAAATTTTTCTTGGAAAAATTATATTTTTTGGCGCAAACTTTGGGCAAAAAAATGTTGTTCTGCCATTTTTGAAAGAACACCCTACAATTTTTTTTGGGAAGTATATTTTAATGTAAAAATTGTTTAATCTTTTTTTCAATTTTTTAGGTTAAAATATATTAAACAAAATGTTTTTTGGGAAAATTATATTTTTTTGTGGTAACTTTGAGCAAAAAAATGTTTTTTGGTCATTTTTTAAAGAACACCCTACAATTTTTTTTGGGAAGTATATTTTAATGTAAAAATTGTTTAAACTTTTTTAAAATTTTTAGGTTAAAATATATTAAACAAAAGTTTTTTTGGAAGATTATATTTTTTTATGCAAACTTTTTTCACAAAACATGTTTCTTTGGTAATTTAAAAAAAAACACCCTAAAATTTTTTTTGGAAAACTATATTTCAATGTGAATTTTTTTTTCATTTTTTAGGTTAAAATATATTAAAAAAAATTTGGTTAGGAAAGATCACCGCACAAAGTTTTTTAGAAAGGTATATTTTAATTTGAAAAATTTATAAAAATGTAAAAAAACGAGGATATTTTTCTTTAAAAAACTGTATACCAAAATTATCATCATTAAATGTACGCATGCTAAAAAATAAGCTAATTCTTAGAATAATTGAGGACAATGTCCAAAGTACTTGCCATGTTTTTAATTAAAAAAAATTTATTATTGTTATTTAAATTAATAGAAATAATTTATTAACAATGTTATTTTTATTTTCTTCTAAAAAATGGAAAAAAATTACACCACAATTTTCAGCTTTAAGTTTTTCAGTTTACTTCATATTATAATCAAACCAGCAAATGAGCCAAGAATTTGTTAAAAAATATATTTTGGGACACATTTTTCTTGTTGTTTTTGAAAAACACTACCAGAAAATATATATATACTAGCTTTAACCCGTGGCTCGCGTTGGAGTAGTTTTGAGGGATTAGGATATGTATATAAAAGAATTACAAGCAATAACTTTATAGAAAATAATATTTTAAATAACCATAATATTACAATAACCGGCATCCGTTGCTATGCCTCGTTGAATAAAATCGAAACAGCCAATCAGAAAAATATCTCGCAAAATTATTTTTATTAATTTTCTGTCTCAAACCGTTTTTGAACTTTGCATTTGGGTCATAGTTGAACAGCTTATGCGGATTAAGAAGTCTAGAATGTGCTATAAATAGTGGGAAATAGGAAAAACTAAGATTTTTTAGATTAAATTTAAGCAAATATTCGATTATTAGTGACGAATGAGAGTGGTGGCGCAGCCTGGGGGCTGTGGGAAGGGAGTTCCATCATAAAAACATGCCTATAACCTTCATTGGGTGAAAATATGAATGTATAAAAATTTTTACGTCTTTTGGTGTTGTCGTTTCGTAGTGATGCGCGGACAACGTACAGACATTCACCTTTATAGTATAGATATATATTTTTTTAATTTTTTTTAATGCATATTTTGCTTTAAAATAATTAAAAAATTGCCAACTGTGAATAAATCTCAAAATTATAATTTTCTTTTGTAATTTTTCCACAATAAAGTCAACCAAAGCTTCTTACTACAATAAAGCCAACCAATAAAGTAACTTGTAGAAGAATGTCCGAAATACTTGAATTACTTGACATCTGAATAAAGTGCAATTTTTTGTTAAAAATATTTGTGCAAACAGTTTTGAAAAACACTACCAGAAAATGTAATTTTTTTTAATTGTTAAATTTTTATTTTTTATGCATATTTTATTGTATAAGAATTTAAAACAAAATTACACCAAAATTCTCCACATTAAATAAATCTTAACATTATACAATTTTTTCAAATTTTTTCCAGTTTACTTCTTATGTACTCAAACCAACAAATAAGCCAATTTTTAGAGTTTATAATAATGCCCATTGGAATAAGGTACGTATTCTTGTTAAACATTTTTTCCTGGAATTTTTAAAAAGCACTACCAGAAAATATATATTTTTTAACTTTTTTTTCTAATTTATTTTGAAATTTTTTTTTGAATTTTGTTACAAATTTTTTTTTTAATTTTTCTTTGTTTCTATTTTTTTTATTTTTTGTAGTTTTTTTAATTTTTTGTGTATAATTAAATTTTTTTAATTATAAGCAATAAATAAGTAGTTTATATATTGTTCTAAAAAAAAAAATTTACCAAAATTTTCAACATTGAGTAAATCTCAAATTATAAAATTTTTCAAAGTTTTCAAGCATTGCAAAATACAAAAAAAAAAAAACAGTTTTTACAAGAATTTACAACAATTTAAAAATATTTAAATAACATGATTTGGAATCATTCAATTGCCGCATAGCCAGTTATGCAGAAAGAATAATCCTTAATTTGCTTTGAAGTGTTGCTACCGCGAAGATATTTGTTTGGGCTTGGCTCGTCTTGGAAGAGTCATACAGCCCAGTTATTTCGGCTCGAGCTCATAAGCATAGCTCTGTGACTGCATGCATGCATTTAATGCGCCTTGATCGTATTTTTTTCAAAACATATTTTTGCACAAGTTCGCACGAGACGATTTTGGGCGGCAGTCAAATTATATGAGCAAATCTTCTTTAGACCCAAATATTCGTACAATATTGCATTGGTGAGTCTCATACTAATGTCCAAAATTACCTTTTTATCACAAAATTAATGTTTTCTGACACGACGTACGATTTTAGAAGTCGTGCTAAATAATTCCACAATTTTGATAACTCAGCTGGTGGTTGTCTAGTTCTTGCGCGAATTTGCTGCTCTTGAGGTCATCCGCGAGACGATGTTTTCGCTACTCTCAGCATTTAGTACATAGAATGGTATACTGTTTACTACTTAAACCTGCTCTGAACGACAGTCGGACCTAAGGTCTTCTTCCTGTATTCTTTCATTGCACCAAGAGTTACTAAAGGCCGATGAAGTTATTTTGCGACAATAAGCATCTGTGACTTAAGCAATTTAAGTTGGAATTGTGATCAAATGCGAGTTCAAAGTGCTCGTGAAAGCTACATGTATTCACATTAGCGCTTTTGAAAAAACGAAACCCAATTTCTTGTATAATTCTTCGCTTACCTAAATGGATTCACATATCAGGAAATCCATATTTTGTAATACGCAAATAAAATTTGTATGGCTCAGTATGTGGCTCCACCTCTGCTATTTTCAGTGCACATGCAATAAAAGCTCAACAATTAAGGAATTTTACTGCTGTACATAAATGCAACTCAAACTCTTTCTATGCCAACTCTGGTTGCGAATCACCACTTTGACTTACTTTTCTGGCCAAATTTAGATTTTATGTATCCGCTCATTCGAATAAGATTTAACACACTTTGTATAGTAGAGGTATTCACAATCTATTTACATGCATGACTGTGTTAAAGCGTAAATGTTGCTAGTAAAAAACACCATTTCGGCAAATTTGGTAAATTCTACATTCGAAAAGGATGTGTACGTATGAAGTTGGTTGAAGCTCTGTTATTATTAAAATCATCATACAATAACTTATTTAATGTGAGCCTTAAAACTATGATAAGCGCACATCACTAAGCCTTGTAATTTTGCCTTCTACTATGAGGTTCTGAACCTACTGTCGACACCTGTGAAAATATACCCTACTGAAATAATCGAAAATAGTTAATTAAATGGTTAGCAGTGTGCATTAGTTAGTAACTGAGATAGGGTTGAGTCCATATATATCCTTCCCCATCGAAACTTCCTCTAAGAAGCGCCCAGTCCGCTGGTTAAGATCTGGAAACCAGACCTAAATAATTTTTGAAGTGAAACTTCTTAGGCGTCGATGGACGAGCGAGAATGGAGAGTAAAATTTCAAGGCCAAGCAACGTTTTGGGCATTTTCTTTACGCGAGAGAGAAAAATGATATAACGTAGCGGAAAAGAAGAGAGAGAGCTATACCTTATATATTTTATGGTAATTAACCATTTTCGGTGGATTATTTGCTGTTGACCGTCTGACATTTGACAGTTTATATTTTGTATTATTTTATTACGGGCATCAGTAACAACGCTCTGTTTAAATATCGACTTATTTAAGGTTTTTCGCAATGTTAATCCTTTACGTGGGCTTTCCGCATTTTTGCTGCAATGAATGAATAGCGTTAACCAAAAGATTTCAGATTGCTCAGACTTGAACGCAGGAATATATATTTTGACAAACTTACAATTTCTTAACTGCTGATGGTCGAGCAATCTTTTTGGTCTTAATTATTTCGTCGAAGCTCAGATCCATAGTTGTTGCGTGAAGACACTTATGCCGGAGCAAATTTTATTTCAACGTCGCTGCTAGGTATTCACAAGGCAGATTCAATTCGAAGAATTTTTAGGGATTAACGCAGTTAGGGCCTCCGCACACGGGTCGTATCGTCAGTGGCTTGTCGGCACACAATGCAACTATCTATCGTAAAAGTACGTGTTGTCAATATGTCGAGCGATGAAGGGGAATTTATTTGTACATTTTGTCTATTTGTATACTATTCCAAAGGAATTGAATTTATTTAGATATACATTCTTTCTCTCTCTCTCTCTCATTCTCCTTTGGGTCTCTCTCTCTCTCTCTTATTCTCTCTCGGGTCTCTCTCTCTTTCTTTGTCTGCCTTGAAAGTTTCACTGTTATTTGTACTACGCTACACGCACTTTTTTTCTGAATGGTTCGAGGTCGTATGGATAGCTTGTGCAGAAGGAGTTATCAGCAAGGAACTCTCCA
>JAYXIM010036841.1:0-10912 GCA_037575425.1 Anastrepha fraterculus | reverse complement strand
CTCTTCCTCTTCAAATTAAGCAATCAGCTGAGAAGATTTGATTGCGGAATGAATTAAGTGTTAAGCTTTAAAATACATTTACTAGGCTAATAAAAACGCAATATCGACAATTTCAGAAGCCATTCATCCGAAACTGGGTAATTTCAGACGTAAGAGAAAGAAAAAGAATCAACTTTCATACCTCATTAAGTCCTCATTAATCGCAAATGAGGTTAATACCGAATGAAATCGGACTTTTAATAAGATTTATTATTGTACAGTGGAAATGCACCTATAATGGGCACGAGCGTGTAAAATTTTTTAAACTTTTATAAATCACTCTTTTAGTGAAACACGTTATTTTCAGTTTTTGTTCAAATTAGGCCGTAAAAGTTCAAAATTTAGGCAAATGTTTTCTTGATTAATCGCACTTAACGGGTGCCTTACAAATTCAATGGCATACTTCATTGTGCCAGATGGCTCCAGTTTTCGAGATAACGGTATTATAGAGTTTCCCTTCGACCTGTGAAAGGTCTAAGTGTGTCTTTATGACAACCACCCTACCTAGAAGCTGAAAGCTCATTTAGAATCAACTATACACCGAAAATTATTTAATGGATTTTTTGATGGATTTCTTCAACCTTATAACATACCATGAAAATAACAATTTGCAATGCATTTTAATGAATTTTGTGTATATGTTTTTTTTTAGAACATTTCCTTAAAGTGTTCTTTTTTATAATTAGCGGAGATGTATGCCATCTGTCTAGGTGGAGAGATAAAATTGGACAGAAATTTGCGGAATAAGCGAATTGCCATTCTGTGTGACAGTCTGGCGACATTGAAGGCTCTGTCATCCTGTTAGATTAAGTCCTCACTGGTTCTTAGGTGCATCGAGAAACTGAATCTACTAGGAACGCAAAATAGTGGAGTATAACTGGGAACAAAGAAGCGGACGCGTTGGCGAGAGTAGTTACTACCTCGCCATCAATAGAAGCCGAGACCTTCCTTGCTATATTAAAGCACATTATAGAGAAGAAGGTTAGGAGTGAAGAGCTAAGACTAAAGGAGTTTATCTGGCAGGAAACTATTGGGCTACACCAGACGAAACCTTACTGTGAGGGTACAACAAAAAGAGGTTTAAAAATCATAACCCTCCCTAAGGTTTTGTCGATGCTGCAACCAATCCCTAGAGTCGCCAATGCACCTTCTCCTAGAATGTTACGCTATAGCGCGGAGAAGGTTGTAACATTTCGGCCATCTGCAGTCGAAGGAAAGGTAAATACACTCAATCCAAACCAGCTCTATCTTGAGTTTAATAAGGGAACTGGTTCTGCATGAGCTACTGTCATAAGTAGAGGGTACAAAAGACCATAACGTCGAAGTGCAGACCTCGAAGTAATATAATCCAATCTAATTAGCTCCCTAAGGTGGGGAGAAGGTGTCGACTGCCGCGAATCGTATTTATCGAGCTAAGCCGATTATCTTTTTTGCCAGTTGTTCCATCATAGGCAGAAATACTCTCACGGAAGTCGCAATCTTGTAATTTATCACTCTTGAACCTTTGTTCAAGACGGTTTTTTAATATAGCCTCAGTTATATCTGAAAATAACCAAAATTGGATTACTTTAACATATAGCTTCTACAGAACTGATTGTTCAAATACAGGGTTACCAAGTTATAATGTTTTTAATATTTTTTGTAATTTTTATAATTATAATCTATAATTTTTATTTATTTTTAACAAACAATGGAGCGCGTAAATGTGAAAATAAAGATTTCCATCACTAAAAACCTTTTTTTCTATTATAAGTAATGAAAAAGTTATTGAAAAACGCAATTGGATGATTAATTTTGCGCCACCGTGTATAACTAAATCTTTAAATTCTGCTTTTTCCTGATTTCTGCTCCATAACTACAAATATCATATTATACAATATTCACATACACATCCATATATGTATGTGTGCATGCATGTCATATTATCCAATAAGCAATTCGCAATCTTCGTTATCTGTGAAAGTGAATGACAAATTCGTACATATTAAATTTAAATTAAAATTGCAGACAAAAATCAACAACTTTATCATACTCCCATTTGCTCATCATACAAGTACAAATGTAAATATTTTTGTAGCTTCATATGTATCACAAGTAACAACATTCCCATTCCAAATACTTTCCCAACATTGAATAGCAAGTTCCTTCATACTATATGTTTGTATGTATGCATGTGCACATGTATCATAATTTCCGTTCGTGCATCTTTTCAACCCATTTTCAATTTAAATTATGGAATTCGAGTGCTACTATACAGTTGTGCATCCAATGCCCCACCACACCACCACTTTGCTTAACCCCATTCAGCAGTGAACCGTTATATGCATAGCTGCACCTTTGTTTTTCGCTCGAGCTCATCAAATGCCAAGGGGAATAATACTCATGCAAATATATATAAAAATAAAATTCATATACAAATGGGTGTGTGTGTGTGTGGATGTGAGCGCATACGGGATTGTGTGACAACCACCCTTTCCTTTTCTCAGCCATACTCGTGTGCCATGCATGCACTCCGTACCGTGAGTCGTAAAGTCATAAAGTCAGTGAATTGGTTTCATGCCTAGCAGACTAATCCAATTACTGCGCTGATGAATAACTTTTCGCCAGTTGCATTTGGTTTTATGTGCGCCCGTATATAAGATGCAAGTTGACATAGAAATTGTGTAATTTTTCTCTTAAATTACAGCAAAAACAATATAATTTTTTTTCTCTAGCGAACCAATTACCGTTAGTCATCTTTGATTGGAGCGCAAGTTTCAACTTTTGTGAAATGACTAGAAAATTTTCCAGCTGATTTGTTTTCGTAATGCATTGCTTAGAAATTTATTAAAATGTTTGCATGCTGTTTTTTTAATTGTTTCATGCTAGGAAAATATTAAATTAATGAATATCTATAATATAAAATGAATCGCAAAATGTGTTGGTAAGTGCATAACTCAACAAGACGTGGACCAATCGTAACATTTAAATGTTCCTTGAAGTCCAAGGATGGTTTGTACGGCGAGAAAAATTCGAATAACTTCCGGGGAAACTCCTAAAATAGCCCTTTTCTTTTTCCCAATTTTCAGGAAAATTCTGCGTAGGAAATTTTCATTCAATGGTTGTTATATGATCCATAAAATAATAAAAAATCAAAAATATAAATATATTATATATAATTTTGGGAAAATTCTGCGTCAGTTCAAAATGGCTCAAAATTCGCGTTGATTTCCGACAATTTTGTTTTGATGACGGTGTTATGCATTGACGCGTACACTTCTATTAGCTATTTGGCTGAGCTCCTCCTTCTATTGTGATTGGTTTTATTTTTATTTTTTTACAAATTTTAAATACTTATATGGCTTTTGTTGTCGTATAAACTATAGTATAATTTTATAAAAATCAAAAAAAATTAAATACAACATAAATAAGTAATCAAAACCTCGCATAATAATGTCGCGCTGCCATTATTGTGAACACAGGTGTACATAAACATACACTCATATGTATTATGTATGTAGGTGAGAAATTGTTCGCCACCGAGTGTAATTAATGTTATGACTGTCGTTTCTCAAGGGTCATTTACCTCTCAAGTGGCGTAAAGTGTACAAAAAGGTGGCGAGAAAAAAAATATTACAAATGTTGCGAAACGTTCACAAATAAATGTATTTATATTTATATACACATATGTAAACATATTTGTAATCTACTTGTCAGACACAAAAAATAAAACAGAGCAAGACCGTTTAGACTCTTTGTTCCACCTAGGAACCACGGAAAATATATATAAATGTTTTATAAAGACCGTTGTGAATATTTGTCGCTAGACAAGATGTTTAAAACTTTTGTTTAGGTTTTGGTTACATACGAATACGAGCTTCATGAAAGCTCTTTAAAAATTAAAAATAAAAAGAATCACAGAAATTTTATGAAAAAATATGCCATTAAGAAATACCCTAATACCTATACGCTTCAAATATTATTATAGCTCCACCCAGGACATACCAATTGATTTATTCTTTGCCCTTCTTTTATTAAAAAACTAAGCGCCATAACTGCCTTCAAACCCCTTTATAGTTGATAGCAAGCGCTGGGTGTAAAATTATCCACCTTTCTTGGCCAACATTGCGTGCGAAATTCACCCTCCACTTGTTGTCAGCATTTCAGCATTTCAAAAGCTTTTAACAAACACTCAAGTAAACACTTAAAAACACATTCACATTTACGAAAGGGAGAACGAAACCCTCTAGCGGCTTACCACGGCTGAACAAACACAATTTTGATCTTTTGCACGTTGTTTGACTACGTCGACTGGCTATCCGACTGGCAACATTCATTTATTCTTGTTACAATATTTACAATGGTATAACATATTTCAACATTGTTTTGCCATTTAAAGGCGGATCTAAAAGATGAGTCGAGGTGTTGTTCGATGGGTGTTTATGAATATATCTATGTTTGTATGTATTTACTGGTACATATCTTCGAGGTGTGATTTAAAGAAATGGCAAAGAATTATATTAAAATTTCACTTCTTCTTCTTTCATAGCGTTACAACGCGGGGTGCGTCAAAGCTTCCTTCAAAATGCTCCTCCAAAGCGGTCTATCTTGAGCTGTTGCTTCGTAGTTACCGTAGTTACGTATTCCCAGCTTCTTAAGATCGTGTTCCACTGCGTCTATCCAACGGTTCCTCGGTCTGCCTTTGGTCTTCACGCCCATTAGCTTTCCTGTCAAGGCTTTCTTTACAGTGCAGTCAACAGGCATACGGATCACATGACCTAGCCATCTTATGCGCTGCGCTTTAACAAAACGCACAGCTGTCTCATTCTGAGTTAGATCGTTCAGTTCAGAGTTCAATCGGATTCTATAGGTACCATCATCCATTCTTATTGGGCCAAAGATCTTTCTTAAAATTTTTCTTTCCATGCGAGCAATCTCCCTCCTAAGAGGCAATAAACTCAGCCAAAGTTCTTTTCTGCCGCGTCTCTATAACTTACAGGCTCAGTCTCTTAAATTTTACCATAAGTTTTTAGTATTACCCAGATGCAATGGCGCTAAAATCTTAGCGTAATTGAGTGAAATTGTTGTTACCCAGAAAATCAAAGTTTGATACGGCATTTTAAGGCGGGGCTTTCCCTCACTGAACCCTTTTCAGAGTATACCTTAACCATGAATGATAGAAACAAGATTGCGCCCATCAGAGAGTGCGTGACGTCACTTTTGTCAAGTTATGCAGTGTTGCCAACTATTTGCTCTTCACAATAAATTTAGTGCTTTTTTATACAAAAAATGCGAAAATTTTTAAGTTTGGTGTTTGTTTCTTTTTGTTTTTAATTTAAAGCTACCGAATATATAAGTTAAAAAAAAAACTTTATTATTAAACAAAAGAATGTTGAAAAAGGTCACTCTGAGAAGAAATTAATGTTAATGCAAATTTGTTGGTTCTTATAAAATTTGATATTTTGAAAGTGTAAATTTAATTTTTTACTCCTGTTAAGGTTATGCAAGAATGTTAAATGTGCCTTTCTCAACTCTTCTTAAGATTGAAAACCTTTCTACACATTTTAAAAGGCGTTTGAATTTACTGAATACGAATTAAACCCATGAAGGTGTAATTGTTTCTTCCGGTCCTCAATCCTTAGTCGGCCATAGGGCATCAAGAGGTGTATGCATGGTAAAAATAAGCAAAAAAAAAAAAAAAAATACCCCAAAATACCAGGAAACCATAACGGCATTTTTAGAAACAGAATGCCTTATCTTGTTATACTCGTACACATATAACCTGTAATATAGCAAGAAGGTCATTCTCTTAACCAAAAACTCATAACTTAAATTATACATAACCATAACACATTTTAAAGACAATTTGCCACGCATACAAAGTTCTTTAAGTAATTCAATAAAAATTTGGTGTTTTATTTTCTTTAAATGGGCATTTTAGTGCGTTTTTATATCCAAAGCTAGGCAACACTGCAGTAGTGAGAGAGATTTAATTGCTGATAGCAGAAGAACACCAACAATAATTGCAATCGCGGGCAATGCGACCAGATGTTAAAAAAAAGTAAAGCTAAATAAAACCGAGTGAATTATTGAACTAATTAAAAAAAAAATGTATATTTTACAAAATTATAAACATTACTTTTAATTAGAACAGGCTAGAAAGATGTCATGAAGAAAGAACTAAAACTCCGTGACTAAATAACAAAACAAAGAAATGCTAAATCCAGTTACGAAACTGGTAATCTGGCCCTACTGAACGTAACTCATTGTCAAATTACAGTGTACAGTCTCCTAACGGACACCTCTCTTAAGCGGACACCGCCCATAAGCGGAAACTTTTTTTAGTACATATCACAAATCCTTAAGAATTTGTTTACATTTTTTCCTCTTGATCCTCCGATGACATATTATTAACTTTTTTCACACATTTCTCATAAGCGGACACCTCCCATAAGAGGAAAAATTTTTAAGTCCCTTAAGTGCCCGCTTAAGAGAGAGTATATATATAATATATAATTGGCGCGTACACCCTTTTGGGGTGTTTGGCCGAGCTCCTCCTCCTATTTGTGGTGTGCGTCTTGATGTTGTTCCACAAATGGAGGGACGTACTGTTTTAAGCTGACTCCGAACGGCAGATATTTTTATAAGGAGCTTTTTTATGACAGAAATCACTCGGAGGTTTGCCATTGCCTTCCGAGGGGCGACCGCTATTAGAAAAATGTTTTTCTTAGTTTTGGTGTTTCACCGATATTCGAACCATCGTTTTCTCTGTGAATTCCGAATGGTAAGCACACACCAACCCATTCGCCGCTTGCTTTTTTTAAGAGAGAGTACACTGTATATAAAACGAGCTCTGCCTAAGAAGGATAACTCTAACTTGTCTGTTCAGATCTAGATTCATACAATCCAACAATAACTATGTTTTTCAAAAGGGTCAAAAGTCTAATATCATGACAGTTTTTTTGACATGCACCCATTAGAACCTTTGGCAATTGGTACAATGACTACGAATTCGCTAGAAAATCGCATTAAAATAATAAAAATTTATGAAAATCGTGAATCTGTAAGAACTAAATTGCGAAAAATTCATAATACTCCTACTATCGGTCAATATAATCGACTTTCTGAAATCGCTATGAAGAACTTAATCGATAAATTTGATGAACAATTTGGTAAATAACTTTTACGTAAAGTGGGCTGGAAATGGGATTACGGTCAATGGTCTTACGCCATCGAGCGATCTTAACAATTGACCTATTATTGATGATATGGATATCACTGGCGTGTGGTTCCAAGAGGTCACTGCTACATGTCATACAGCTACCGAAACAATGAAGTTATTGCAAATCAAATTTCTCGAGCGTGTAATTTCACGGATTTCAGCTATTAATTTGCCGCCCGAATTATGCAATTTAACGCTATTGGGTTATTTTTTGTGAGAATATTTTAACGGTAGAGTCGATATGGAGCCAATCGAGTCGATTGCAGCCGTAAAACTCAAAATCAGTGACTTAATTAACGAAGAAACCATTTTGCCAAAAAGTAATTGAAAAGTTTAATGAAATAATCGAAAAAATTAAAAACAAAGTAGTTTAGATTGGTTAATTCGTTGTGCTCCTATTACTATGAACACTGATATATGTATGTCCCGTGGGGTGTTTTACATGGATTTTAATTTAATGCCATACCCTTTAGTAATTCAACAATCAGACACTGAAGTTAGTTTTTCTACCTGTTCAAATCATACGTGTGTATGGGTGTGTGCATGAATGCGCAATGCTGCAAAGTAAATGCGAAGTGAAATTGGAATAAAATCTAGAGCGTCGAAATGGGCGGTAGGCCGTCTGCACCTAACTCCTTGTAATTACGGACGGGCGGATGGACGCTTAATTGAAATTTTATCACTTCGCCAATATCGACTTCGTGACAAAAATTCCATTTGTCAATTACGATTTTGAGGATTACATGTGGAATAACGCAAACACATTTACATGCATGTACATATATGTAAAATGGCAAATAATTGCTGTTACAATTGTGGCACACGCTCTACTTTGACCTAGAAAGAAGTTAGGCATCAGGTTACCGTGAAACGAACACACACACACACACACTATAGTGAAGCAGTTGGCTTGTTAGCAAATGTTGCGAAATGAATACCTACAAAGTGGATTCAATTGTAAACAAGTCGTAAATAATACTTATATCCATATCTGCTATCAAAAAAAGGAACGAAACCCCACTTTTCCACATTCTGATACTCTGTTTTGCTTGCTGAATGACGGTTGTTTACCTTTAACTGCATAGGCAAATTTCGGCTTACTTACCCTGCCGGAAAATCTACGCTATGATTTTTCCCCTTTCTACTACTTTTATAGTACTACTATGACAGTATGGAGCGTTTACTCTTTTTTACAGCAAGCAACTGGCAAATTTTTTTTCAACGATATCTCAGGAAGTATGAGCTTGATGTACCTCCTTTTCATTGGTTCGGAACTAGTACTCACTTTGACATTTCACACAATTTAATACGATTTGAAATCAGTGCGACTCACAAAGCTTATTTCGGAAATTTCTTAACCAAAATTCTAATATTTTCCCCTAAATAACACATGAGCGGAAAAGTCGTGGGCCTAACAAAGAAAGCACATTTTTTTTCTTCAAAATTAGCTTTATTCATCAACGTAATTTCCATCAAGAACAACGCAATCATTCCAGCGCCACTCTAACATTTCAATACCACTTTTGTAGAACGATTTTTGATTCAAAATAGACATCAGTTTCAGGGATAGCCTCTTTATTTGAGCGAAATTTCTTACCGGCCAGCATTTTTTGGGTCTGCGAACAGCCAGTAGTCGCTGGGAGTCAAATCTGGAGAATACGGTGGATGTGGGAGCAATTCAAAGTTAAATTCACATAGTTTTGCCATTGTTTCGACCGACTTGTGACACGGTGCGCGTTGTCTTGATGATGGTCAACAGTGAGCAAACGCGGCACCCAATTTGAACAGAACTTTCTCATAGTCAACTGCGCATGCAATATAAAGCCAACAGGTTCTTTTGATATCTTTACGATGTCAGCTAATTCACGAAACTTCACTTTTCGATCGTTCAAAACGATTTTGCAGATTTTTGTAAATTTTTTTATGCTTTCTGGTGCTACCGCCTCATTTGGACGTCCACTGCGTTGTACACATTTGAAGTTAGCAACCCATCCTATTATTGTTGTTTCTAATGGAGCGGAGTCCTCATAACACTTTTGAAGCCAGTCTAAATTCTGATTTAAAAAAAAAAATTTGAATATATGTACATATGAAATAGAGACAATTATATAAGCATTAACATATTTAAAAAGTAGTTTTGGGATATCTTGGGCTTTGACCCTTTTAGAATTTTGAGCATCATACTCATCGTTTAATTTAAAATTTCATAATAAAAATTTTCATTGTGGCTTTAAATATCTGTGGCTTTAAAAATAATAAAAAAAATGACTGTATAATTGTCAAGTCTGCTTACTGAAAACGAATGTCATTGCTACCTGGCACACTTTACATCGCTACACTATGAAAGCTTAGGGTTTCTGCTTTAAAAGTCACCTGATCTACTTTCGAGATACAAAATTGCGTCATTGGATTTTTATCTTGAACGCATTCTCATGCATTGCTCGGTGTGACAGTTGCTTGAAAAAGTCAGCGGCAGGTCACCGACTTTTTTTCATGTCGTGCATGCGTCAATGCAAGTGTCGATTTCCGAATGGGTAGTTGAGGTCTTCGCTGTAAAGCAGAAATGAATTTACCTGCTAATGCCAGTATATGAGTGTCTTCTACGTAAGTATATATGTACGTAAGCTTACCTTTGCAAATGCCTGTGCAAAAAGGATAGACAAAGTAAGACCTTTCAAAATTGGTATTTTGCGAAAAAACTCAAAATATTGGAAATAGACACGGAACTTGTGAGTTTGGCGCTTCTTAATATATTTAGGAACTGCTGCGCTAGCTAGCTATGGCAACATTTTATAGCTTGTGCACGAACTCGAATATATGTTTCACATACAATTTTATGACAGAAATTAATAAAAGTAAAAGCAACTTTTCCTTTTCATTTTTAATATTCTTCTTCTCTTAGTTTTCTTTTCCACCTTTTTTCGAACACGAATGTCTTTAAGGGACTTACATATGTAAATGTAAGGGCTGTAATATGTGTGCAGGGAAAGGGAAATATATATTAATACATACCTAAAAACTTATGTGTGTGTGTATGTATAGTTAAATATGCAGATATGTAAATGTGTCAATTATGTACTCGCAAATATCTAAATTTACATTCAGCAGTTACACTGTAAAAATTTCAGATAATTAAAGCATTTTTATTTTTATTGTTTTTTAGTGGTCGCACCTTATCATTTTGATTAAATGAAATAAATAAGTAAAGTGGCGCATAATTAATCATCCAAGTAAAGTTTTGAATACCCTTTTTACTATATATAAAAAAGAAATTATTCTGAGTGATGGAAATCTTTATTTTGACCTTGAGTGTGTTTATCTAGATAAGTTCATAAATTAAAAAGTTTTTAATAGAAAATGAAAAAATACGAAAATTAAAATTGATTGAAAATTTATAAAAAATTGTATGAATAAAGTAACAAAAACATAAAGCGAATAGTACGATGAAAAATTAGTGCGAAAACGATTATTGGGCCGTTTTTCTTCGAAAATGAAGATGGTCAAGCTGTTACCGTCAATCAGGAGCGTTATCGCGATATGATAACCACTTTTGTGATGCCAATTATTCGTCGAAAGCGTATGAGGCAGTTCTGGTTTCAACAAGACGGCGCTCCACCACACACAGCTCGCAACACAATCGATTTTTTGAAGAAACTGTATCCTCGTCGTTTG
>JAYXIM010036839.1:0-16679 GCA_037575425.1 Anastrepha fraterculus | reverse complement strand
TTGGATTAACTCGGAATGCGTGCAACACTGCAGATCCAAAATGGATAAACTTTGCGGAAATGGGCAGGTCACTATTTTCTGGATACCAGCACACAAAGGAATAGAAGGAAATGAGAGAGCTATTGAGTTCGCGAAGGCAGATATTCACTTGCCGAGATTGAGCACGTCAGACGTATGCCTATCACTCTCCTTTCTGAAAGCGGAACTGAATGAGGAACTAGCTCTGGAAAGCGTCATGCCATACGAACTTGGAATTTGAAAACTACAAAATTTATTTTATCAATCTCTAGAAAATACTGCAAAACATTGGTTGGAGTACTGACGGGACGCTGTTTGATCCCACATCACGACGCCAAAATGGGATTAGTTCTGAGCGATGCGTGCAACACGTGAAACGAAGCGAATGTTAGGGGTACTTTGGAGCACCTACTTTGCTACTGCCCTGCGCTTTGTAGGATTGAACGAATGTGTCAAGGATCAACATATTTTTCATCCTTGAAGGATGTGGCTGACAAAAGGCTGAACGGCTTGGTAAACTCGCGAAGACGTGCATTAAGATTTGCATGAAACAATATCTTTCGACTCCAAATACATAGCACTGGTAACACAATGGATACTAGAGGTCTATGGGAGATCTTTTTACAGATCAGCCAGCACTACCTAACCTAACTTTGGTACCACAGCTGTCTACCCCAAAAGAATTGTCCTCACAATATTCCGCATGAAATGGCTCAACATATTTGATATGGGTAAACTTTGACTGAGTAGTAAAGTCCTCTCTCGACGCACAAAACTAATACTCTACAAGGCTCTCAGCATGCCCGTCCTAACGTATGGCGCAGAAGCGTGGGCGATGACAACATCCGATGAAGGGACCCTTGGAATATTTGAGAGAAAAATTCTGCGGAAGATTTTTGAACCTTTGCACGTTGGCAACGGTGAATATCGCAGGCGATGGAACGAAGAGCTGTATGAGTTTTACGACGACATAGACATGGTGCAGGGAATAAAGATCCAGCGGTTTAGTTGGATGGGTTATGTTGTCCGAATGGATACAAACGGCTCTAAAAGTATTCGATGTGGTACCAGTTGGTGATAGCAGAGGAAGAGTAAGGCCTCCTTTGCGTTGGAAAGATTAGGTGGAGAAGGACTTGGCTTCATCTGGTGTGTCCAATTGACGCCGGTTAGCACGAGAAAGAAACGATTGGCGCGCTTTGTTAAACTCGGCCAAAATCGCGTAAGCGGTTATCGCGGCAATTAAGAAGAAGAAGTAACTTTGACCCCTAATAATTCAGATGTAAACTTGAAAAACCGTTTAGGACATTATTTTTCAGCACTTATTAGGACTTATAGGCAGAATATTGATGTATTGAAAACAGTTGGTTTTGGGCGTTAGGAATTGCTCGTTCTTCAACGAGTACTAAAACAAATACAGATCTACTTATACACATAGCATATATGTATGTACGTATGTATAAAAAATGAATCAGTATAAGTATAAATAAGATTCGCATATCTACTTGCGTGTACAAATGTATGTATAATATATTATATATGTATGTATGTATGTATGTTCCTATCCGCCTTATAACTCGCCATAACCTGCTCGCTATTGCAACGCCACTGCACTTTAACCCTTCAAACCGCGTGTTGACTTTTTCCAGAGTTTTCCACCACATAACTGCGCTAAACAACTGTACACACTAACACATGTACACATAAGCGTATCTTTGTACGTGCATGTATAGGTATTTATTGCAGGGCATTACACTGACTCACTGCTGCCTTTTGTGCAATTGACTCGTTGCGCTGGCCCTTTTACTCCCATTTTCAATGCAAATTATCAACATTAATGAAATTAATAAAACAACGGTGTCGCATGCGCCTACATACATTTGTGGCATATACTTTGTTTCTTTTTTGTTGGTTTTTGTTTCTCATTTGCATGCGATTCACAATTTCACTTAATTGAATGCATTTTTTCTCTTTTTTCTGCCTTCGCTCATTGACATATCTGTGCGAATTTGCAGTTTCATTGGAGGAGTCACAAATTGAGTCGCCACCATTGACGCCGGAAAAGGTGCTCGAATTAATTGAACAGGCCTATCCAAATCCGGTCACACCAGAAGATTTATCTAAGTATGTATGAAATTTTGGTTGGCATAAAGATGTTGACAATTTGTGTGCTTAATTTTTTATTAATATTTTTTTTTCTTTTTAATTTTTCGCAGAGATTATGGCTGGGAGGAGGAAGATGTGCTCTTGGTATTCATGTCACTTAAGGAGCGTGGACTTATCAAATCGATGGAGTACAATTCATACACAAGAATACATCATGAAGACAAAGAAATTAAGGTAAGTGAAGGAAGCCCTGAGTTATGAATAACTTGATCTACATTCTGTGTAAAAAGTACCCGGCATAGTTAAATAACATACGAGTATGTAAAGAAACATGTGTTTAACAAAGGCCAAAAAATAAGCAGAAACCTTTTAGTGTTTTGAAATAATAGTTTTGTATGAGACATTTCTATATCCAAAAAGATTTTGAAACTATTTTTAAGATGTGCAGGGCTGTGAGCTTTTACAATTAAACAGCTTCTGTTGAACGGATTTTGAATTAAAACAAATTATAATATAATTATATAAAAAAATGTTGACACTTTTTTTTTAAATAATTGTTTTTAATTTTACTAAAATTTTTTTATTAAATAATTTTTTTTTTCAATTTAATATGTAGTGGATTTAATATATAATATACATAATAAGCAGTTTAATATAATATTGTAATAAAAAAGTGTGAACATTTTTCTAAATTAAATTATATTTAATTAATTTTTTTTAATAATATTAAAAAAAATTTTATTAAATTAAATTATTAAATAATTTTTTTTAATCCATTAATATTATAATAAAAAGAAGTGTCAAATTTTTTTTTTTTTAATTTAATTAAAAAAATTTTTTTTACCAAAAAATTAAAAAAAAAAAATGATTGTCGAATAGTTTGAGTTGGTGAGGGCAAGGGTAAATAGCTTGGTTTGATTCAGCATTAAGCTTAAAGTTCACACGAAATCCAGTCGGCAAAATGCAAAAGCAAATGAAGTAGATAATCGGGCTGGTAGCATGCCAATGGATCTGCTTTTGCGGTTGCTATTGTAAATGACACTATTGTAAGCCCATTATAAAAATTGACGTGGAGTCGCAAATAAATAGAAACCTACGACATATCGACTCAGCAATAGCAACAAATATTTGGGACACTTTCAAACTCCTTGACGAAAAGCAACTTAGGTGCATGCAAGAAACCAGCGAAGAATGATTGGATGACTTGAAATCTAACAGCTTATAAAGGGTGGTCAAGTTTCAAGGGCACACCGGCCCTGATGTTGAATAAAATACATTTTTTTTTTAATTAATATCATTTCTCATTATTATGATAATATTGGTATGGCTCAATTACGTGTGGAACAAAATATCGACCAAATGGCCGCCGCGGCCTCGGCGGCACACCTCCATCCGATGGTCCAAATTTTCGACGCTGAGGCATAATTGAGGTTGTATGCCGTTAATGTGCCGAATTATCTCATCCTTTAGCTCTGGAATTGTTGCTGGCTTATCGAAATACACCTTTTCTTTCAAATAACCCCAAAGAAAGAAGTCCAACGGTTTCGTTGACGTTTAAGGTGTGGCTCACATTCAACATCGGCCCTTGAAATTTAACCATCCTTTAGTTGAACGTCGCAAATGGAAGAATAAAAACAGTGAAATTTATAAGAGATTGCAAAATGATATACACCGCAAAATTCACTCAGAAAAAAACGATTGTTTAAATAACCAATATCAAGAAATCGAAAGGCTACAAGACCTACACAATGACTTCAGTCTGCACAAAAAATTGAAAGAAACAATAGGGATACGTAGAAAAAGAAAACAGATGAGGAAAAAGCTACTTGGGAAAATTATATAAAAAACCATTTTCGCTGATAATAGCAAATCAAACTACAGTAGATACCCTTCACAATTGCTCTCCGGTATTCCGCTAAGTAAAAATGAAATCGAAAGTGCAATTAAAAATATAAAATCAAATGAAGCTACAGGACCTAATCTAATTCCAACTGCAATTCTGAAACTTATAAACGACGAAAATCTACAACTCCATGTTAAATTTTTCAATCAGGTATATATACCCCGCCGATTGGCTGAAATCAACGTTTATTACCCTTACGAAAAAAACCCAATGCTAAGTACGGCAGTGAATATAGACTGACAAGTCTAATGAGTCACGCCCTAAAAATATTTCTTAAAGTTCTACACAACAGAATTTACAAAAAAATGCGAAGAAAAAATGGGTGAAATGAAATTTGGATTTCGTGGAAGAATGGGTACTAGAGAAGCGTTATTCTGATGCTTGTTGAAAATACAAAAATAATGATGAGATGTACAAAATATGTCGTTCTATGTTTCGTAGACTATGAAAAAGCATTTGACACTGTGCAACATGACAAATTGTTCAATGTTTTAAGATCTCTGAATATCGATGAAGGGGAAATCCAAGCAATTGAAAACTTATATTACCACCAAACAGCGCATTTTGTAGTTGATGGTGACCGCACTGAGGACATACCGATTTCGAAAGATGTTCGAGAGGGCTGCATACTCTCTTCACTGCTCTTTAATATTTACTCCGCAAGAATATTTCAGGAAGCATTCGAAAACATTGAGGATGGTATCAAAGTAAATGGCGTCATTATAAATAACATCAGGTACGCCGACGATAGAACGCTACCATGTGGCAGCTTGGCTGGCCTTCAAAAACTGGTCGACAAAGTTGCAATACACAGTCATCTATACGACCTCAAAATCAACATCAGCAAAACCTAAAATATGCTTGTTAGCAGAAGAAATACATACTACAACACCTATTTAACAATCAACAATGCTCCTGTAGAAAGAGTAAACAAACTTAGATACCTTGGTTGCCTTCTCAACGAAAACTGGGATGCCTCAACATAAATAAGCTGTCGCATCGAAATGGCAAGATCCGCATTTCTTAAATATGGCAAAGTCCAAAAATGTCAATCTTCAACTAAAAATGCCGCTTCATAAAATACTATGTATGGTCAGTTTTGCTATATGGCATGGAAATATGGGCCTTACAATTCTCCGACATGAATAGACTGGAAGCATTTGAAATGTGGCTTCTCCGGAGATTGCTCAAGATACCATGGACCGACCACGTTTTTAATGAAGAAGTGCTGCGAAGAGTTCACGGCAACAGACAACTAATCAAGTGCATCAAATGACGAAAAACTTCATATTTGGAGCATATTCATGTTGCAACTCATATTGCAGGGCAAGGTTGATGGAAGAAAAGGTATCCGGCGTAAGCAGTTTTCTTGGTTGAGCAACATAAGGGAGTGAACCGGTATACAACGCGTGGGTCCCCACTTGGAAGCAGCTAGAGACCGCGAATTATTTTCAAATATAGTTCAAAATTTAAATTAACAAGAAAAAAATTGAATTAAAATATTTATTACTTTTAAATTGTATACCATAATTGCTTATATTCGGTTACGAATAGCAAATAAAGAGATTGTAAAATAAGCCATAATCAACTAGATAAAGTGGGCCGAGTGGATACCAGCAAAGATCAGTCAGACAGTTGCAGTCCCCATGAATGGCCACATGGATTTCGATCCAACGGTTGTGTCTAATATTACGTAAGCGATGGCCCACTCGTGTATGCCTATGTTGGTTTGTCAACAGTCGTTAAGCCACTCTGTATGAGGGTCAGCTACTGACCTCAGAAATTGAGTAGGCCTCATTGTTGTAGCTGTCACCAAAGGCAAAGAACTAAAATTGGTTAAAGGAGGACTTCATTGGCATAACTGCATCACTCTAAGTCACTCCTTTGCTCTACTGTTTCTGCACGTCAGCAGCAAGCCGCTTGAGTACGCCTGATAATGAGCGGCTTGATTTTAGGTGAAAACTTTGAATAGTACGAAATTAAAATTTACAAATTAAGTTCTGATATCCCAAAGCCCCTCTACAACTGGTAGGTTTATAACTTTTATTCTTATTAAAGAACACTCTTGATTAATTCTATTCTCTCTTGCGCCTTTCATACTACAAATTCCGGATACTTTATATATTATATATATATATATTTTCCATAATTTTATATTTCATAAATTATTTATTAAAGGTCGTTAAGCAAATGCCTACAATCGCTTCGAATAAACAACCCACCATAGCCATTATAACGGCGCAATATTGTGAGAAACTTGCAGTGGATGCCATGTTGGAAAACAAGGAAACATTTGTACGCTATACTACAGTCGGTGAGTTGTCACGCATATCTAACTGCATATTACACACATACTAGGGCGCGTCAATTTGCTTTCATTCCTGGCATATTCGGATTTTATATAAAATTATAAGAAAAGAGAAGTCCATTAAATAAAAGAATTATATCTGAAATAAATTTTTCGTACCAAACAACTCTCAAGTATCAAATTTCCAAAGCTAAAAGAGTCGCTGCAACCGAATTTGGTAGGTATCCTTACCGGACATTGTCCGTTAGGTGTGCATGCGTTGAGACTTGGGCAAATCCTTTCGCAGATGCTGTCTGGAGGATGAGGTGGAACTATGTTGTTGTTGTTGTAGCAGCATAAACATTATGGAACCATCTCAGCACCTGCTTCTCAGCTGCCCTGCTTTCGTCGAGCAAAGATTTAGACATCTGTGCTCTCACTTTTTTGTTACACCTGCGGATATTGCGGGTTTAAATATCACACGCCTGGTGAAAATCATCAGTAACTTGAAGCGATTAATACGAACGTAATTAGCCACTGCTGGTCGTCATTCTCTAATCTAGAGCGCCTTCTACCTTTTTCCACCAATTTGGTTCTTTTCTTCCTCCTGTTTTTTTCCTCCCCAGTATGGTATCACAAGAGACGAATTTTGATTATTTGTCCAAGTGGGTCCTCGCGTGGGCAGCCATTTATCCCATCCTATCCCAAATTCCCAAGTTTTTATGAAAAAAAAATAGCATTCATAGTACTTTAGTACTTTATTAATCTTCCTATTAACTTCGCATTAACCAAAGTTGTTTTCTTTTAAAATTTGGGGTGCTCAAAATTGACTTTAGAGTTATGCTTTAATGGACTTTTGCTCTAATAATTTTATGTAACTATAAGTGAAATCTGAATACGTTAGTAACGATGTCGAAAACGAATTGATTCGCCTTAATGCATGTATACAAGGTGGCGCAAAATAAATCACCCGATTTTGTGTTTGAATAATTTTTTTACTAAATAAAAGAAAAAAATGATTTTGAGTTAATTACTTAGTTTTTGAGTTCCATTGCTTGGCTGCTTAAGATGTGCAGTACAGTTTTATAAAAAAATTGTGTATACTATGGGGTGAAATTTTTAAAAAATCTAGGGTGATTAATTTTGCGCCACCTTATATATATATATATATTTTTAGGTGATGCATTTTTGAAATTCCATGAGTCTTTCAGAACCTTAAATTATTTCTCTAAAATGCATTTACTCTCTTTATCTCTAGTTTTTCTTCCAAACTCAATAATATTAACAATCAATAATTACTGAAAATGGTTTTAAATACTAACGAATTGCAAAATTTTTCTTTCTCTTTTTTCCTACTTAAATTGACCTGACTATATATCGGCGATATGTCCACTCTCCACTACTTCTCCATTCCCACATGCAATGTCAAAAAAACAAAAATGAAAAAAAATATTGACTCCCGAAAAAAATATAAAATACATTTTTGACAAAAAAAAAACAAAAAACAATATTTTTTTTTATCAGACACCGATCCCAATTTAACAAACACACTCAGAAAATCTAAAAAGAGAAGAAGATTCGGTAAGAAAAAAAATCTATTGTGTTTACTATAACCGCCAATTTCCTTTGTTGTGGTTTATTGTGTTCTTTTGTTGTCCACGTCTGGGTGTACGGGCTATATGTATAAACCTTTTTTTGCAATATCGTACACATTTGTTATTCATTGTTTTTGTACATTAAATCTTAAGGCATACATATATACATATACATACATGCGGGTTGTAAGTTTATCGCCACAAATATACCTTCACTTGTGCTCACATATTTTCCAATACTCCCAATATTTTTCATGCAACATTTTTTTCTCACATTTTTATAAAATATAGCTCAAGAAAAACATTATAAAACAAAGTTTCAAACTATGTCCGAAATCAATAAAAATTTTACAAATTAAAAAAAAAGTTTTATCGAATTTGTCAAATTTTTAATCAGACTTTCTAGAAAGTTTCTGAGTACGCAGTTGAATGAAATTTGAGGTCGTTTAAACTTCGCGTTGATTTTCGACAGTTTTTTTAGAATACGATATTGAGTATTTTTCATATAAGAGATTTCCAAACGGAAAAATTTGAAGTCGTTTAAACATCTCGTTGTTTTTTGACAATTTTTTTAAAATACGATATTGAGCATTTTTCCATATAAGAGATTTTCAAACAGATAAATTTGAGGTCGTTTAAACATCGCGTTGATTTTTGACAATTTTTTTAAAATACGATATTGAGCATTTTTCCATATAAGAGATTTTCAAACGGATAAACTTGAAGTCGTTTAAACATCTCGTTGTTTTTTGACAATTTTTTTAAAATACGATATTGAGCATTTTTCCATATAAGAGATTTTCAAACGGATAAACTTGAAGTCGTTTAAACATCGCGTTGATTCTTGAAAATTTTTTTTAAATACAATATTGAGCTTTTTTCCATATAAAAAATTTCCAATCTGATAAAATTGAAGTTGTTTAAACATCGCGTTGATTTTTGACAATTTTTTTTTAAATACGATATTGAGCATTTTTCCATATAAGAGATTTTCAAACAGATAAATTTGAGGTCGTTTAAACATCGCGTTGTTTTTTGACAATTTTTTTTTAAATACGATATTGAGCATTTTTCCATATAAGGGATTTTCAAACGGATAAAATTGAAGTCGTTGAAACATCGCGTTGATTTTTGACAATTTTTCTTAAATGCGATATTGAGCTTTTTTCTATACCGCGTTGATTGTGGAGAATTGTTTTTAACACGATATGGAGGACATTTTTTCATATATAACAGATTTCCGAACGGATGCTCGGCTGGATTGAAGAAAATTGTCAACATTGTAAACAAAAAACAGAAATTGTCAAAAATCAATGCACTTTCTGAGCGACTTCAAATTTACACTTTATTGCACTAAAATTAACTGAGCTAACAACCGGCATTCCTAAAAGTTGTATACATTTTTTTAAATTTATTAAATTTACGTGAAGTCAAATTAAAATTTGGAACTTTGACTTGGAAGGTTTTCATTATGCAGTAAGCTCTATTTCTATGAAAAAACTTAACGAAAGAATTTAGCATGCAAAATTTTGCAAATATTGATAAAAATATAAAATGACTTGATTATATGAGCTCCAGTGTACATACATACGTGTAAAAGTAATACGAAAGTAAGATTAAAATTTGTGTGCCTACAAAAATGAGTTCTTGGTTAAAATCTTTAAACAATAGTATCAACTCGTATGTATGCAAATATGTATTGCTGTATATCCCATGAATCACAATCACTCTGCACATTTAAAACACATTAGGAATAATCTCACTCAAACATGTTGAATTGTACTTCAAAAATTTCATTAAAATTTCTCAGCCAAGCTCTTTAAATATCTGCGTGCTCATCAGCTTTATGTGGCCTGCCATTTTTGCGACGAAGGCTCAAGCTTTTACTCTTCCGGCTTAAATTTCATCAATTGTTGGCAATAGAGATCAGGCAAATCATTTGATCAGAAGCCAGCAGCTCTTAATGTATTATTTATTCTCTTTTCCAGCCCATCGTACTTTGCATCAATACCGGCTTTGCTATTTTTATTCGCTTTAAAAATTTCATTTTATTCAAGTTTTACTTCAGTTCAGGTTCACAGATGGAAATGTTTCACTAATAACTTAGGTATATATAGTTTTTCTTTTTTGTCTTTTTATATGGGACTGATTTCAGATGTAGTTTTGTTCGCCGAACACAGTTCAGAGTTCAAAAGTGCCTATCACGGCATTAAGGGGTAAAGACCAATTTTTTTCGTGGGTGAGGCAGGGTTCATACTGCCTTCGCACTTACAGCGACCATAGTCTACAGCAGCGAGTGGCGTGGCCTCTAAAACAGCCCCTTCGCCCCATCTGGGGAGACACCCTTTCCGGGACTACTTTCTGCATTACTTCGGGAGGGCCATTTGCCAGAACTAAAAAACGTGTGTTCGGCGTCCTCGCTCCGCGCTTTGCAGTATATGCACTTGGAATCGCCTACCTTACCCATGCGGTATAGGTATCTCCGGAAGTATTCGTAGCTCAAGAGGAACTGAGTTAAGAAGTAAATAAATTACTTGAAGTTGCTTTCGACTCATTTGCCTACTGATGGAATAAGTTTTACCGTCCATCTGCCACCGCATTATAGTTTGGCATCGCCGTTCCGCGAGGCTAGGGGTGACGTGTTTATTATTGGAGTCAAACACATCCATTTGTTCCCGAGCCATGAGGTCAGCGGTTATCTCCCTGCTGTTCATAAAGACTGCAGCGCCAAAAACAGTGCAGTAGGCTGAGACAGCTCTGTTCGTTGCGTAGCCTTCATGGCTTTGCCCTTGGCCTTGGAGTTTAGCGCATTGTCCCATACTTCGCTGCCATACAGGAGAATTGAATTTGTGGCCGCCATGATTAGCCTTCCTTTGCGCTGGGCTGGCCTACCGAGGGTAAAAACCATTTAAACCCGACCTTTCCTGAAAAATATGATGCACTGGAGAATTTAACTTACACTCAAATTAAAACTTGATTCTTATGCTATAATGACCAGGTACATAAAAAAAAATAGAGAACTTTCAACTAAATGAGGTTAATCCTTTAAGGACCAGTGATTACGATCGAATTGGAACTAATTTTCCGCTAAGCTAATAAAAGTGAGGGTTCTTGGGGTCGCTGATTACAATTCATACGGTGCTAGTTTTTCAAAATCGGCGACTTGATAAATCTCTGAACCAACCTTAGCTCAACTTTTTAATTTTGCGTTAGCCATATTGAATCGAATATAAAATAGTAATAATTGCGTAGACCTGTGTGGTTCAAGTGACACCCACAAATAGAGTTTCCTTTGTATCCAGCTTTTTTGAAGTATTTGAAAGCTGTTCAGTGTTAAAAGTTTAGTTCACCTGCAATGTTGTGATTACTTCTGTGCTGGTCAGCAATTTGTTGAATGATTTCATTTCACGTTTCAATAATTCGAGCTAAATTTTTCACAAGCCAAACTTCAAATGATTTTCCAAAAACTGTACTATGTCCGCAAAAAGTAAGAAATATTTTTTTTTGATTTTAGTAAGAAAGCCAAATGTGACGGAATGATACGGTGGCTTAATTCGAATCTTCATAATATCACTTTTCAAACGTCATGCAGTGTTACCAGATGCGAAGAACATTACAAGAGATTATTGAAGATGTGTTAGTGAGCGCTTAGCGTTGTAGAAATGTCATACAGTGTCTACCATCTAGAATTCACTAAGCCTTGCCTATGTTGGGATACGACCCTTAAAAATACCCGGATTATTAGCTTCTGAAATTTCGATTGCTGAGCAATTAAGGGTTAGCTCTTCGGCCATTTCGTTACCTTCAGTACTATATTTTGATGTACTGTTCTCCAAATAAAAATGTCTTAATGACTGTGAGCCAACTCCTTTTGTGCTCTCGGCAGTGCTTTACCAGTCTCGAAATTAACGTTTTTCAGCCAAGATCCGTTTTTTGCCTTACTCTCCGAAGCAAAGTATGGCTATTAGTTCTGTATCATTCCAAGTTCAAGTTCAAGATTCCCTTATATGTATGTTTTTGCAATCTATTTGTTCTTGTATCAAAGTTTTTATCAAAGAGGATCGTACATTCTTACCAGAGTAGGAGGTTTTATTAGCCTGAAGATACACTGGGAAGCATTATTTTTAATGAAGATGTCTATCGCAGCAGACTACAGATGACTTTCAAAGTCTTCGTTGGATATTTTAGAAGTTGGATCAATCGGCCCCACACATGATTTCTGGCAAGTTTATTCTTTTAATCATCTTCTTCGTTTGCAGAACTCGCAGTTTGCAACGTCACCTGGCGCGAAACTCTTGCATCTCAACCGCCTCTTAATCGTATGATTTTATCGTCATTTATTTATTTACGTAGGATTAGAATTTTCCTCGAGCTCACACAACAACTTAATTTAAGAAACTTCATACTAATGGAGTTCTCCTCAACTTTAAAAGTTGCATATTGAAGACACAGTTCCTTTCTCGTCTCGAACTGCACTTGAAGAGGAATGGCTACCACTTTACAGATTACTCCCGAACTTTAAAAGTTGCATAATGAGGCCACTGCTCCTCCCTCGCCTCGAACTGCACTTGAAGAGTAATGGATAAATTTCAATTCTCTTCATTTCTTCGAAAATCCTATAAATTTTATCCTGACAGTCAAAGCTGAAATGTATACGTCGAAAGCATTGAGAGATTACGTATTGTTCCGTCAGCGTATCTTATGTAAAGTCACATAGTTTTAACTACATATTTTCACAGCTGTCATCTGTCATCTGTCAGCAGTCACTCTGCTAGCGAAAATGTAAGAAATAAATTATAAAATACGCTTAAAATTTCCACGACATTTTTCCGTTCTTTTGTAAATATTTACTAGTAAAGAGCCAAGTTGTGAGCATAACTGTATTCACTGCCCATTTAATGTTTTAATGAGTGAGGTCATTCATTCACTGTTCTTGTTTTTCACATTTCACTTTCCTCATTTCAATTCACCGATTCACTGTTTTATTGTAAATTTGCCCATTCAATCACACTTAATTCACTCACCATGCTGAATATCGGTGCGCGGGTCATCTACAATGAGATCCTTTAAATAAACTGAAACTCTCTTATCATCAGGCGAATCGAATGTCTACACCTTGGGCAACATTGGCGCTCATCGCATCGTCAGCACGAAATTACCTTCGGTTGGCAGCACCCGCGAAGCTATGACCGCTACAGGCAATACAACGACACGTTTACTTGGCACATTCCAGAAGGTCGACTACGTATTCATAGTGGGCGTGGCCGGTGGCGTACCACATTATACGGATTTCAAAAAGCATGTACGTCTAGGTGATGTGGTCATTTCGTATGTGGATAAACAGCGTGCGCTATTGAGCAAGTGAGTAAGAGGCGAGATTGGCAGAATATTGTAAGGCGAATAATGAAAATTCTAAACTTAAGGGGGTATTCTAGTCTAGAAATTTGAAAAAATCTAAATTTTTTTTTTCAAAATTCGATAGTTTAAGTATTCAAAAATATTTCCCTAAAAGGATTTTTCAAAATTCGAATTATTTTCGAAGTTACAACTATTTTAGTGACGCGACAGCTAGACTGGTTTGAGCGGACGGCGAACTTTAAACGTGTTTTTCTCGAAACTACTTCTTTCGATACGGTCGGCACGATATCTCAAGTTCTAATCAACCGATTTGGTTGAAATTTATCATGAATGTTCTTTAAATATCTCTATCGGATGAGGCACGAAAAACTGGAAATTTCAATTTTTTAATATGTGTAAGCTTAAAAATTAGGGAAAAATCGACCTCAATTTTTGAGTAGCCGCCATTTTATGAAAAAAAAAATTGTTTTCCCCGTTTTTTCTGCGTCATACGATAATGACATTCATATTAATTAAGAATTTGTCATCTCTTTTTTTCAAATGACCACAAGGGCAGAAATCGTGACGACGAGGGCACTGCCTTTTGTTTTCCCCTTCCATTTCAAGGACGCATAATTCCATTAATTTTTTTTTTTTTTAATTCATTTTGTGTGCTCTTATTATATAAATAAATAAATGATAAAAAAATGGATAGTAAAAATATCAATAGCTTGTTTTTTATTCACCGTCAAAAAATGCTCGAAGTTCGGGCCTCTAGACTAGAATACCCCCTTAAAACTAAAATTACAATTCACAAAAATTATTATATGTAAATATATTCGAAAAAAAGAGAAATTATTCTTATTTGTATTCTTAATGGTTTTAATATTCTCTTCAAACGTATCGCCACAGAAATGAGAAACCCTACGTTTATGTCTACAAGAGTGGTGAAGATGTGAAGACCTATTTCCCGATCAATGACTCCCTGCAGCAAATCGCTGAAGGCTTGCAGGCCAACATGGAAGTGAAGCGTCCGTGGGATACTTATCTGCGCGAAGGATTGTCATCGCTGATGCAGAAAACAGAAAGTGACTTTAATCGCCCGGCCGCCAACACAGATAAGCTTTTCATGAATATCGGCAACAATGAGGTAATCGAGGTGGCACATCCGATCGCCACCGACACCGTCGACGGTGTGCCACGGTCCCGCTTACATCTTGGGCCCATTGGGTCGGGACGTGATCTGGTGCGTAGCGATAATTCGCGCATGGATTTCGCAAAGAAATATGGTTTGCTCGCCACAGATGTGGAAATGAGTTCAGTGCTGGACAGCATTATTGGCAATTGCAGAGAGAGCTTCATATTGGTGAAAGGTAAGTGCGAGTTGCACTCAAAAAGTGAAAAGAAAAGTGAAAAAAGTGTAAAACTAATATTTTTTGTCAACATCTCTTCAGGTATTTCCGACTACAAGGATGGCATGTCGACACGAAAATGGCAGAATTTTGCTTCGCTGGCGGCCGCAGCTGTGGTGAAATCGGTGATTTGTGGCATGGATGCGCCAACAAATGTTTAATTAGCAAGCATTTAAAAATATTCTATTATTACATAAATATTATTACTATAGCGCAAAGTAAATTATTTTAAAGCTATGCACGGCTATGCATAACAGCTAATTGTGTAAAATGTTAAGAAAAAAAGAAAAGTGAACGCATTTAGATTTCTTTATACTGACAATGAGACATAAATACATATATACGACAAATATTAATCCTTACATACAATCACAATAAAAAATATCTGCAAGAATACCGATTTATACTAAATAACTCTTTGAGATTTACTAAAGTAACAAACCAAAAAATAGAAGCCTTTTGCTGAAGCACATTTTTTTTTATTTATTTTAACTTTTGTTGTGGAAAGTAATTTTTCCATATGTCTTTATTGCAATTTAAGTTGCTAATCGGAGTTTTGATAAGATGCTGAAAAATGGTAATAAAATTGTGTCCTTGTTTTTTGTAATGATTTTT
The DNA here is from genome assembly GCA_037575425.1 of Anastrepha fraterculus. NCBI lineage: Eukaryota > Metazoa > Arthropoda > Insecta > Diptera > Tephritidae > Anastrepha > Anastrepha fraterculus. The sequence goes on along the minus strand of JAYXIM010036839.1, from coordinate 1,409 downwards.
GTTATATTTTATTGAATTGTTAATTTTTGTATTGCAATAAATAATTACTCATAGTACTCAAAACCATGCGAAAGAGTTTTTTCTGCTAATTTCAAAAGTGAGACTCAGAATATGAAAAGCGTGAAGCGATTACTGTTAGTGGGGTTGAAGAGGTGGAGCAAATTTGTTTTTGAATAGCTTAAAAAACATTATTTTGAGTGATGGAAATCTTTATTTTGAGCTTTACAGGCTCCTTGGCTTATCTGTTTGTAAACTACAGCTATCCAGTTCACAAGTGTATGATTTGGATATCATCATCATCATCATTCCTTCGTCTCCGTTGCGGAGCATAGGGCCGTCTGGAATTTCTAGTCACCCATCGGACGCGTCCCGGGTGGCGGATAGGGGAAAGCTCGGCAGATATGCAAGGCAGGTGGGAAATAAAATACCACTTGCGGACCAAAACTATAAACCAAGCAGCGTCTTTCTTATAAAGGGTGATTTTTTGGCTATTATCTTTTTAAACAGTTGGTTTAAACAGCTGATGCACGTTTCGTGTTTTGTTTCACTGTCAAACATCTTCGGTTTGGTCTATAATTTAACAATGAATCGTCTTACAAACGAACAACACTTGCAAATCATTGAATTTTATTATAAAAATGCGTATTCTGTTAAGAAAGTTTATCGCGAGTTTCTTCCAATTTATGGGCAGTTTAATCGACCCACTGAAGCGGCTATTCGAGCTATTGTGACTAAATTTAGAACCAAATTTACATTATTGGACATCAAACCACCAACACGCTTATGTAGAGTGCTAACTGAAGAAAATATCGCAGCTGTATCGGCCAGTCTTAATGATGACCATCAATTATCGATTCGTCTCCGTTCGTAGCAATTGGGCCTCTGTTACTCAACAACTTGGAAAATGTTGCGAAAGGATTTAGGTGTGAAGCCTTTCAAAATACAGCTGGCGCAAGAATTGTAGCCGAACGACCTACCGCAACGCAGAATTTTTGGTGAATGGGCTCTTGGAACGTTGACCGAAGATCCACTTTTTTATCGAAAAATTGTGTTCAGCGACGAAGCTCATTTTTGGACCAATGGGTACGTAAATAAGCAGAATTGTCGATTTTGGAGTGAAGATCAGCCAGAAGAATTGCAAGAGCTACCAATGTATCCAGAAAAGCAGAAAAGGTCCCAGTTTGGTGCGGTTTATGGGCTGGAGGTATCATTGGACCGTACTTCTTCAAAGATGCTTAAGCGACTGAAACCAGCGTCTGACTAGTAACGAGCGGCTGCCAACAAATAGCTGATCCCGCTAGCTAATTCAAGGGGACAATCCCATCGCGAGAATAGGAACCTTAGGCTAATAACCTACCGTTTCCGAAATCAAGATGTAACAGAAACCAAATGATTAGGTTTGATAAAAA
>JAYXIM010036838.1:0-32828 GCA_037575425.1 Anastrepha fraterculus | reverse complement strand
GCGTTTGCAGGCCTGCCTTCGTTTCATATTTGTCAGTATTGACGTTTGCTTGTGGTTGTAGGTCTGCCATTACGTTCTGCTAACTTTCCATGTTGTCTGGTCTCTGCATTCACGATATGTAGATATTATAAGGAAATTGCACTCTTGAATGCACCCAGTGGTGTAAATATTGATTCTGCAAAGCTGGTATTCATGACAGATCCTCCTCTTGCCAGTTCATCTGCTTTTTCGTCACCTTCAATGTTCCGATGTGTCGGGACACAGATTATGGTAACTTTATGGTTTACACCCAAGGTGGTAAGGTGATTTCTGCTTTGTTCCAGCCAGTTTACAAGTTGTTGTAACTGAATCAAGTGCTTGGCTATCGGAAAGAATAGCGATATTCCACTTAAAAGAGAAGTCTGCGATTAGTAACCTTCGAGCATCCTCTATTGCCAGTACTTCCGCCTGGAAGACATTGCAAGTGTTTGCAAGAATTTAGAATTTTATACCTCTTGTGTAAGCATAATGTGCCTTATACCATACATATATAGTCCTATATTTTGTTTGTGCCTTAGCCAGGTACGTATTAGATCTCAAGCCTTCAAATTTGTTTGTTTCATCAGCCATAAAGCACACTGGACTATCTCATGGCTATGGAATGCATACTAATTAAAAAATATATTCTTGGATGAAACTACACCAAATAGAACACTACTGTGGGCAAAAAGTAAGGTGAATTTATTTGTCAAACTTCGCGGGATTAAAATTTCGCTCTAGTTATTTTTTTCGTGAATTGGCAGCACTGTTAATAACATCTGGGCCAACTTTCATGTGAATGTCATTATCAGTAATATATTTACGCTTGTGTTTACCAAACGACCAAGAGTGCATTTTTCGATTTTTACAATGTCTGATTTGATTGAGCAGAGAAGTGCCATCAAATTTTGTTTGCGGAATGAAATTTCGGCTGCGGAAACATTTAGCATGTTGCAGAAGGCATTTGGTGATTCGACCATGTTTATAAGTGGTAGAAAGACTTCAAAGAGCGTCGAGAACGTGTTGATGACTTGGAGCGCTCCGGACGACCATCGACGTCAACAGATGACCAACACGTCAATAAAGTGAAGGAGTTAGTGCTCAAAAATCGTCGGTTGACTGTTAAAGACCTTACTGATATGATCGGAATATCAGAAGGATCTGTGAAAACCATTTTGAAAGACCATTTGGGCCTACGAAAAGTCAAATCTCGTTTGGTACCGAAAACTCTCAATTTCTTGGAAAAAGTCGTCGCGTTGATGTGTGTGAAACAATGCTTTCAGACTATCAGGACAAGCTCAAATGCATCATTACGGGAGATGAGACTTGGATTTATGCCTACGACCGTGAAACAACCGACCAATCAAGCGAATATCGTGCTAAAGACGAGGCCAGACCGAAAAGAGCACGTCAAAGTCGTTCAAAAATAAAGGTCATGATGACAGTTTTTTTCGATTTTCGTGGTGTGGTGCACTATGAATTCCTTCCACCTGGCCAAACTGTTAATAAGGAATGTTATATTTCACTATTTTTGAAATTTTTATTTTGATCGTTAGAAAAGATACATTTTTGGAAAATTTTACTTTGACCACTTAAAATCCCAAGAATGGACACTTGTAGGTATGTATGTACGTATGTAATAGAAGGTATGTTATTTCTTTTTACACCACTTATTTAGAGGATATATTGAGAGATCTTTAAAGCCATGTTCCATTTTTTGGTAAATTTTTGAACTTTAAGTCAATATCGCATGGATTTCTCTCCACCATAAAATAAATGTCCAGAGTTTTTTACGCATCTTATTTTTCAATCCCCAGCTATACGAAAATGCGCAGGAAGTGACAAAATTTAACACTTTCATATTTGTGTGTACTCTAATAATATACTTGAACAAATGTATATGTACAAGGTGGCGCAAAATTAATCACCCTATCGAAAGATTTATAATTTTTGCAAATGACGTCGTACACCCATCGTATTGGACACTTCTGAACTAGACAGCTGCAGTATACAAACAGGCAAGCAATGAAGCGGGTAAAGGTCAAAGGTCAAGATTTCCATCACTCAAAATTATTATATTTTATAAAGTGAACAAATTTTTCCAAAAACATAATTGAATGATTTATTTTTCGCCGCTTTGTATATAAATTTGGCATAAAACTCTCTATCACAATCGTCTAAGGGAGTCGTAGACAGTTTATACACACAGGGTTGTATAGAAGTGATAGTGTCTTGTAGTTCTGCTCCATTTAACCTTTAACTAATCCGCCATCTTTGTTTATAGACAAAATATGTGTCTGCTGCTACTGGTCCGAGAAGGCCTCCGCACATCAGCATCATCATAGCAACAAAGTTCGGGATGAACCATTGCTTCCGTTACAATTCGCCTCCACGTCACTGGGTCATTAGCTTTTCGTTTGATATCAGATATATCCATAGCTTCAAACTCGCTTTCGATGTCTTCTCTCCATCGTTTTCTCCGCCGGCCTCTTCTTCTATCGCCTTGTGGATTTGTTTCGAAGATCTTTGTTAGAGTTCTATCGTCGCTCATTCGTTATATGTGACTGTACCGACGAATCCTTTGCACTTTGAGGGCGAGCTTTCAGTGCAAGCCTTGCAGGTCACTGGTAGGTAGGGGATCATACAGTCTTAACCTTAACCCTAACCTTCCTTTCAATCCCATTCACAGAAGCTCTCAGGCGGAGGGGGTGAAAGAAAGTGTCTATGTACGCGAATGTCCAGGTCTAGCGAGAGCAAGACTTCGCTCTTTCGGTAAGCCTTTCTTACAGCAAATTAATGAAATCTCAGACATAGAGATGAAAAGCTTACTGCCTATTCTTGAATCTCACGAAAGGATCTGACTAAAAAACAAAAACACACACACAGGCACCATCCGAGAACATTGGTAGTAAAGCGGTGCTAGTCGCTAATTAGGATTATTTCAGTAGAAATACTCAACCACTTCTACAACAACAACAAACCTTTTTCAAGCTTCCATGATTGCAGCAAATGATAGGCTCTATATTTTTGCCAGGTCTACCAAAATTCTTGCCAATCAATGCAAGTTATGGTCAATTTCGATTGTATCTGCCTTTTGAGAAATTAATATGAAAAATGTTAACAATTACGCTAAAATATTCGGGCATATTTTTGTACAACTGTGACATACTTAAAAACAAAAAAAAAGTTGCTGGGTTATTGTTTTTAAATCGATTAAACTCAGATGCACATCACTGTGCCTAAACAGTTTATATTTACCGACATGCTCATGCTACTTGATGATTTCTTCTCATGGCCTTTTTTTAATACAATTGCATATGCACACTCAGAGCCACGGCCAGAACGCTTGGGCGAGAATAGTAGCTCTCAGTAAAAAGCAGAGCGTGTTTGTAGATACTACTCGTGCAATATTATTATCATAAAAATGCCGGTCTCTGCCCAGAATGCTATAATACTCTCCATCATGGCTCTCTACTAATGTTGTTGCGAGAGAAACAAGTCATGATACTGGAACTTGCAAGCCAGGTTAATTACGTACGCTGTATGTGTGCATAGAGTTGCCATTTAGTTGATGTATTGTATTAAAATCATTGTGAGATATATGAAAACTTAATTTCTGTGTTTAAATGTTAAAATTACTATTTTCATTACTTGTTTAAATGAAATTTTAATATGTTGTTCACAACATCAATGGCTCTCGCACGTACTAGGACCACATCATTATTTCTTTTTTTTTTTAATTAAGAAAACTGAAGAAACACCCGAGTTTTAGAGTTTGAAATTTAAAACCGCGCCATTTTCTCAAATAGGTTGTTATTTCAGATAAATAGAAGAGCCAAAAAGGACAACACCGTCCATGTCCGTCCAGGATAGTAAACTTCAGCGTAATTTTTAAAATTATTGAAATTAAAAAAAAAATCTCATTTTTTTATGTACAAGAAGTTAAATAAGAAGCCTAAAAAATTTAAATATCGTTTTTAGTGTGAAAAAAATTTTCTGAAAATACCCTTAATTTTCGAGCTCTAGGCCACCGGGATCCATTAAAAAATTGGATTTATATACTTATACATAAAGCATATATGCTTATTTGATTTATTTTCTTCAGAACTCGAGCTACATTTTTAAATATTATCTCCCCTAAGATTTTTTTCATTTACTTGGTAACTCTACTCAATACTCTGTGCCCGCTTTGATATGGGCTCCGGAAATTTAGTCGTGTGCTAGCGACCAATCGTGAAGGTATCTTTTCCTTCTCCAGTGCGGTTGTGTTCTATAGAGACATCAAAAGCCACGTGGAAAGTTTTACATCTCAAAAAAAAAAAAGTTTTACATTACAAAGTGAGTGAAAAGTGATAGCAAAGCTTCCAAAAATACTCAATTATAAATTATATCAGAGAAGTAATATTAATTAGGAAATTTTTAAATTATGGCCTATAACTAGCAAATTTGCACATAAGTGCGTATCGGTGTATGTGCGTGTGTGTGTGCACGCGATCATTCGAGGGAACACATGTAGCACATGTAAATTTTTAAAAGTCAAGTTCTGCCAATATTATTTTTCAGGTGAACTATTGGACTTCTGCTAAGACGTCCAGACTAAATATTGTATACATTTTTGTTCTCATCAAATCACTTTCTATCAAAAAGCCACGCAGCCAGAAAAATATATGTATATACATACATATATTTACATGCGTATGTACGTATATTTATATGTAAGCGTAAGTGTCTCCTTGCTTTCTTGTTATAAGTAGGTACGAAGTTCTCTAACCGGTTCTCCCTGTAAAAGTTACAGATTTTACTTCAAATTTCCAGTACTTACATATGTATGTAAGTGCATACATACATATGTACGTATTTGCCTTTGTAAATTGCGCATACAAAATTATTAAAAAAAAAAAAACGAAATCAAAAAACCTAATATAAACAACAAGTAATGTATTGTGCGATAATTGAGTGTGAGTATGCTTTCGACCGGCTGATGGTGTTGGTACGACATAGGTAGTGTCTCCCTTGTAGCTAAATTGCTGTGCACATTTTTGCAAATGTGATACATATGTTTGCGCGCGCATATCCATTTACATACATACACCGTCTGTGCATCGTCTGAACAATATGAAAGATTTCAAGCGGCCGTTTAACGATTAACTGGGTGTCACTATGTCTGGGAACGCATTCAAATGAAAATGAATTGATTGACGCTGTAATCAGCAACTCGACCAAAAAAAAGCATATAAAATACGCGTAAACTCCCCGCATAATTGGTTTCGGTTAATTAGTTTTCCCGTATAATTGGCTAGACACGCATGTTATCGAAAAGTCAGTGGCGGTGGGTGTATGAATCAGTAGTTAGCTTCTCAAAGCTACTCAATTCGCTACTCAAATTCTCACTATAAAATAAGATTTTATCAGAATTATATAGGCAAATAAATATATTAATGTTTTCTTTTTATAAAAGAAATCGTGTAAGAACCTTAGAATATAGAATATCTTTTTACATATTTGAGAAAAGTGCATTTGTATTTATAAATTTATATGATATTTTAAAGCTGATTTCCCCATGGGAAAAAAGATAGAAATGTCACGGGGCCAGATTTGGCACATTGACTTGGTAGAGGACCAATGACTTTTCTTTTGACAATTCAAGGGGCTTATGATATACTTTATGGAATAACTGGAAAGAGTGCCAATTGGCCATTGACTTGGTAGAGGACCAATGACTTTTCTTTTGACAATTCAAGGGGCTTATGATATACTTTATGGAATAACTGGAAAGAGTGATCTGAAAGTCAAGGGGGTATGATATTAATCGAGCTTTTACGTATTTACTTTTGAACACTGACCTATTAATTTTATATTAATGGTTTGCTTTTTTTGTTTTCTAATTCCTTATCATATTTGTCCCACTTTTCCAATGCGATATACTTACATTTGTAGGGTGCTTAAAAAAAAATTATTAACAAAAAAAAAAAAAGAACTTAAAAAAAAATAATAAAAAAAAATAAGTAAAAACCGGTATAATTTGACTAAAGATTTTGATCAAAACTATTTGTAAGTTGGACTTAAAAATACAATTAAAACATCATTAAAACTAGAGCTTTTCATGAGAAAAAAATCTGTTTTGCAATGTTTTTGCCAGTAAATGGCTTCAAATCCCAGAAAAACGTAAACTTAGAGACCTAAATCAATTTTTTTAAATCTGCTGACAAGTTTAATGTATTTAAGTTTTTAGACGTATTTTGAACACGGTACAACTTACAAATAAACGAATATTGAGTGAAAATATAATATTTCACTAGAAATTCCACTATTGGAGATTTTATGATACGTTTGGAGAAAAGGAAATATTTTTGGTTAGACACTTTTTTTTTTGGTTAAACATTAACTACACCCATATGTATGCTAAAGACACCCAGTGGTGCAAAATTAATCATCATCAAAACAATTACAGCACGGGGCGAGGCTACAAAAACGCGCTCCATCCGTCTCGGTTCATTGCGTCGCTACTTCTAGCATTTATAAGGCATAAATCTGCAACAACATCGTCTGCCCATCTTCTTGCCGGTCTTCCACGCTCTTTACTGCCCATAATAAGATATGATAGTTGAATGTCTTTTTCGTAATCCTGAGTAGGTGTCCGAACCATATCAGCCGCTGAATTTTAGCAGAGCGCACAATATATTGGCCTGTTCGCTGTCATCTGTCAAGAAGGATATTTGGACCCGTAAGGGAAGCTGCTCGATCTCAACATTGCATCAGCTTCCCTTGCTGGTCCAAATATCCTTCTCAGGATTTTATGCTCAAAGCCGAGAAGGTACTTGTTGTTGTTGTTGTTGTAGCAGCATAAACATTCCCCATACGGGGAACGCTGCTGGAGTGACAGTCCTTGGCCGGATATAAATCCGGGTCGTTTCGGTACCGTAGAATCGACTGCCGTGGAAACTCCGAGAAGGTAGTTCTTTATGTTAGATGCTATATGTTGCTCCTGGTTTTATTGGCGTCCTATAGATTTATAGCTTACACGACCTCGACAGTGATTTATTTTTGAGAAGTTTTAGGTGAGCAAAATAACTTCTATTAGCAGCTTGTAGCCTATCATTCATGCCGATTAGGGGGTCTGCAGCGCTGCTAAAGTATACACCCAGGTATTTAAAACTCTCCATTTTGTGAAAAATATATTGGCAGACCAACCGACCAACTTTGGTGCCATAGCGTGTGGCGCTTAGAGATCTAACGAGGTATTTTGTCTCATCCACGTCTAACCTCAAGGCCGACAAGCGTTGCTTTAGTTATCAGCTCCAGCTTACAGTCAGCAAGTGCGCGTTGGCAGATCTGATCGCTTTGTGTGAAAATGGTAGCTCCAGGGTGGATGTTCCTGATAAGAAAATTTAAAACTAGGTGAAATATGACAGTGGAAAATTAGTGCCCTTTTTTACACCTGTGTTTTAACAAATCAAATGAATCTAAAGTTGTTCCTTGTATCACCATCTTGGTTGTTATTACTGCCACGGTCATTGATACCAAGAAAGCCAGTTTCTTCGGTACTCCCTGCCGACTTTTTTAACTTTTTCAATCGATTCTATAAGTATATGTACTATTTAGATGGTGGCGCAAAATTAATCACCCTATCGGAAGATGTATAATTTTTGCCAATTGCGTCATACGTCACTCATATTTGACGCTTATGAACTAGACAGCTGCAGCATATAAACGGACAACCAATGGAGTGCGTAAAGGTCAAAATAAAGATTTCCATTACTCAACCTAATATTTTTAATTTAGTAAAAAAATTATTCAAAAACCAAATTGATGATTTATTTTGTGCCACCTTGTAGCAATGCGTATTTATCTTGACAGCGTTGGTCTCAATCAAAGCTTCTAATTTACAATGACACAAACTACTCGCAAGGTGTTTGTTTGACTTTTGGGCAAATAACTACTTACTCAGCCAGATAAGAGGGGCTTTATTGGATATAATCGTTGGTTGGTTGGTTGGTTCGTAGTTTAAAAACTTTTTTTAGCTTAGAGTTTAATATTTGTATTAACTTTGCGGAAGAAGTAGTGGAGAAATTTATTTTTATAACTTGCAATAGTAAACAATTCAAAAATTATTTGTGTAAATATAATTTTTGTCGCATACAGTTGCAAAATACATTCGTATGTATGCATGTGCATGTGTATTTTTCCAAGATTTATGCCTAAAGAATCAATAGGAAATTCGACAGGCATTAACATTTTTTTTAAAGCTACTTACTTATTATTCGATTTTTTGAATTTGAAATTGCAAAGCAGTCGATCTTTATGTATTTATTCTGCATACCAAAAATACAATTTTTAAATGAAGATTCCTTTTGTTCTAAATATTGATATGTGAGCATACAAATTAAAAAATAGATGTGTATGTACATTTGTATAGAATTAAATTAATTACGCGCATTGAATTGGTTATAGAAATGTCGCAGCATAAATATTCATACCTTGGTATTGTCTTATCTATTCGCACAAAAAACAAACAACCACAATCATTATAACACAACGCATGTATGTATGTACATTCATTCTTACAAACGCATTGGTATGCGTGTATAATCAACTTTAGTTAGCGTAGTGCTAAAAATGCGTGGACCACAACACAATTGCTAACTTCATACGTACATACATACTTACCAACAGATGGTTTTATGTTGTCGCGCGATTTTCGTGTCTTAACTTGTTTCTCTCCGTCTCTTCTTGCTCACTAAAAGTGAGAAAATGAGATTCGTTCAGGTTAAGTTTATTTTCTGGTACTCTTCAAAGTTTTCGGCATTTGAGCGCGAGAAATTTGCTAATGGAACGAATGGACACGTGCTTTCAGAGAAACGTAAACAATGAAATGAAATTAAATACATATATGAATCATTATACCCTTTATAAACAAAAGTGTGATAATAAAAAAAAAACGCATCGATTGACTTTTCTACCGAAATTCTACACTTACATAGGTCATTTTTATGCGGCTCCTCAGAAAATCGCATAAAAACATTAGCATTATTTCTTTATTTTCATACAAAAACAGAGCGTTGTCCAACATTTTAGGAATGGGTAAACATTACAGATACTCCATGTAAAGAATCCCAAACAACCGCACCAAAAATCCAGTGAGGCAATATTAAGTAAAGCAAAGCAATTTATTGGCGGCCGCCGTAGTCGAATGAGTTGGTGTGTGACTACCATTCAGGAAGCGTAGGTGCGAATCTCCGTATGTAAACATCAAATAATAGAAAAAGTTGTTTCTAATAGTGGTCGCCCTTGGCAGGCAATGGCAAACCTCCGAGTGTATTTCTGCCATGAAAAAGCTCCTCATAAAAAAACCATTTGCTGCGTGGAGTCGGCTTAAGACTGTTGGTCCCTCCAACATCAAGACGCACACCACAAATAGTAGGAGGAGCTCGGCCAAATACCTAACAGAAGTGTATCCGGCAATTATTTTTTTAAGCAATTTATTTCTTCACTTCAACAATTATTTTTCCCATTAAAATTAAGCAATCAGGCAATTAGGCAAATAATTTTGATTTAAGCGATAGTGAAATATAATATTTATATTCAATATTCATATTTTACTCACAAAAAAAAAAAAAAAAAAAATACAAGGTCAAAATAAAGATTGCCATCACTCCAAATAATTTTTTATTTAGTAAAAAAGTGATTCAAAAACAAAATTGGGTGATTAATTTTGCGCCACCTTGCAAAAGGATACAGAGAGGAATTAATTATCAAAATCACTTATCACTGGCTTTTACGTCCGCAGAGAAACGATTTCATCACATCATCACAGAAGCTTCCACATTCACATCAGCAGCCTGCAGGTGCAAAAAATTTTGAGATTTTCTTTTAATAACCATAATGCAAAGATTTGTAGAGGTGTGCTATTCAGCTGGGGTGTGTTTACAAAAAAACTGAGATTATGTTGGTCACATACGAAAAAATCAACCAATGGCACATCGTTGCCGTCTGGGCAGATTGAGCGATTCGGACCATAAGCCAGACTTACGCAACGGATACTCTAGCATTCTTAAAAACTTTGAGTTCATCCCCATGGAGCTGGACATTGTACAACCATGCTAGGTCCGAGCGGAGCTTTTTCCATTCATATTCCCTCAAGAGAGGAATGGGAGCAGGGAATGACAAACGTGCTTACGGATGGCTCAAATTTGGACGGAAGAGATGGTGGTGGAGTATTTGCGAGGAGCCCCCCATCAAGCTCTAATTTAGGCTTCCGGACAACTGCAGTGTTTTCCAAGCGGAGGTAGCCGCAATTAAGGAAGCAGTGGACTGGTGGCTTACTTCGGTATTTACTTTAAAGGATTTAAATATCTATCTTGGGCTCGTTGTTTCCGCGTTCGAAATTAGTCGGGGAAAATACCTGGCTTCTCTCGATTGAATCCGATTACTTCCATATCAAGCTCATTTAGGTTCCTGGTTATGGCGGCATAGAAGGGAGCACTGGAGACGGTTTAATCGCAAAATGAGATGATTGGGGTTCGCTTAACAACCTGTGGTCTGCTCCTGGAAAGATGGGCTTAGCGTCAACTCAGCTAGCGCTGGGCCAGTGTTCAAACGTGCAGAGTCGTGAGATCCTTTTGGGCATAGGTGAATCGGGGGCGCTCGAAGGAACTTCTAAGGCTAACGAAGCTGTACTTTCGAATTTGATGGGTATCCTTACCGAACATTGTTCGTTAGGAATTCATGCGGTGAGACTTGGGATTTCCTTAAGCCCGTTCTGCAGAAGCTGTCTCAGCACCTTGTTCTCAGATGCCCTGCCCTCGTCGGGCAAATATTTAGACATCTGGGATCTCACTTTTTCGCTGCACCTGCGGATATTGCGGGTTTCTATGGTAGGTTGCATCGCTTTCAGTAGAGCATTGTTTGACCAACTGTCCGGCATGCGACTCCAACTTATTAGAGCGATTTATCACTAATATTAAGTTGATCCAATTCTAACCCAAAATAGTATTCCAACATATGTATGTGCATAAATTTATGTATTTATATCGACAGCGAGTTTCACTGACCGTAACGTGGCGATTATTTTCATTGACTAAAACATTCGGACGGCTACTTTGGTGGGATGATTTTTTGAAACAATTTGGGACTTTCTTCACACTTATGCAGAAGATTTTGCGACGCTTAAAATGATCAAAGGCTTAATTTTCTGAGTCAATTTTACCTTGGGAAGATGTATGTAGGTCAAGATTTTGCGCAATAATGTGTGCTGAGAGTTGCCCAATTTGGGAGAATGAAATATTGTGCTCATTTATTCTCATTTCTAAGTAAATAAATGGTGATGAAAAAAATAATAAATATACCCGGATATACATATATTCGCAAAACTTGTTGAACGGCCTAGTATATTTATACTTATAATTGGCGCTTACACCAATTTCGGGTATTTAACTGAGCTACTTTGTGGTGAGCGTCTTGATGTTTTCCATAAAATGGTGGGACATATGAATTTAGGCCAAATGGTTTCATTTGAGGAGCTTTTTCATGGCAGAAATACGCTCGGAGGTCTGTCGTTGCTTGCCGAAGAGCAAGCGCTAATCGAAAAACTTGTTCTATCAATTGCTGTTTCGTGCACACAGCGGGTTTCAATTTTGTACACTTCTGAATTCTAGTCACGCACCAATACATTCGGCTACGACGACGGGGTTATGGGTACCTAATACTAATAACAGAAGTAAAAAACACTAACAACACATTAATAACAACCGACACGGGTCAGCTAGAAATCAAATCAAATGCGTCCTTTTTTAAGACATTTTCCGAAAGTTCATTAAAAACTCTTTTTACTTACCTATTTTCAGCGCGTCACTAATCATTTAGAATGAAATCACCAAATTGCTTTTTGGTCTTACAAGACGGAACCGTTTTGCCAGGCCACGCTTTTGGTGCTAAAGCTCCCGTCGATGGAGAAGTTGTCTTCCAAACCGGTATGGTCGGTTATCCCGAATCGATGACTGATCGTTCATATCGTGCACAAATTCTTGTACTCACCTATCCGCTAATCGGCAACTACGGTGTACCAGATGAGAAGGAACTCGACGAGCATGGTTTGCCGGTAAATTTCGAATGGTTCGAGGGCATTACAGTAGCCGCATTGGTGGTGGGTGAAGTGTGTGAATCGCCATCACATTGGCGTACCCAACAGACGCTTTCGCGCTGGATGGAAGGTCATGGTGTGCCGGGTATTAGTGGCATAGACACCCGCGCACTCACGAAAAAGATACGAGAAAATGGTTCCATACTCGGCCGCATTGTGTACGAGCTCCCAACTAATGTAAGAAGTTTAACCTTCAACGATCCAAACAAACGGAATTTGGTAGCTGAGTGTTCGGTTAAGAAGCCACAAGTCTTTAATGCTACAGGCACACCACGAATTTGTGCAATCGATTGTGGTTTGAAGTTGAATCAGATTAAATGTTTTGTGTCACGTGGCGCACGAGTCGACTTAGTACCATGGAACTATTCGTTGAATGAGCAGGAATTTGATGGTCTCTTTATTAGTAATGGTCCTGGTGACCCAGTTGTATGTAAGGATACAGTTACGCAGATACAAAAGGTGCTGAAAAATGGAAAGAAACCCATCTTTGGTATTTGCTTGGGTCATCAATTGCTCGCCACTGCTATTGGTTGCAAGACATATAAGATGAAGTATGGCAATCGTGGACATAACCTGCCATGTGTGCACAACGGCACTGGTCGGTGTTTTATGACTTCACAAAATCATGGTTTCGCGGTGGATAGCGACTCACTGCCTGCTGAGTGGGAGCCACTTTTTACAAATGCCAACGACAATACAAACGAAGGTGAGTCAAAGCGCGAAACTTTTAGTTTTTCGACCTTTCTTTTACTTTTCTCTTATTTTCAGGTATTATCCACAAAAGCAAACCATACTTCTCTGTACAATTCCATCCCGAGCATACCGCCGGTCCTGAAGATTTAGAATTACTTTTCGATGTCTTTCTCGATGCTGTTGTGCAAAATAAAGCTACGCATCAGCTGAGTCTGCGTGAAAATTTGATCGATCGCCTCACATACATACCTAAACCGGATAGTATACCCGAGAAGCGTCCGCGAAAGGTATTAATTTTGGGTTCTGGTGGTTTGTCTATCGGACAAGCAGGCGAATTTGATTACTCGGGTGCTCAAGCGATCAAGGCAATGAAAGAGGAGAAAATCCAAACTGTTCTAATAAATCCCAACATCGCCACTGTACAAACTACAAAGGGTCTTGCCGACAAGTGCTACTTCTTGCCACTGACTCCGAAATATGTTGAGCAGGTAATTAAAGCGGAGCGTCCTAGTGGCGTACTGCTTACGTTCGGCGGCCAGACCGCGCTCAACTGCGGTATAGAATTGGATCGCGCTGGCGTCTGGGCGAAATACAACGTTCAAATACTGGGCACACCCATACAATCGATTATCGAAACTGAAGATCGAAAGATATTTGCGGAACGTGTAGCTGAAATTGGTGAATGCGTTGCACCTTCCGAAGCTGTGTACTCTGTGCAGGAGGCCCTGGAGGCAGCCAAAAGGTTGGGTTATCCAGTAATGGCAAGAGCAGCATTCTCGTTGGGTGGTTTAGGCTCCGGTTTTGCAGACAACGAACGTGAACTAGAGACGCTCGCCCAGCAAGCATTGGCGCATTCTAGCCAATTGATTATTGACAAATCGCTAAAGGGCTGGAAGGAGGTGGAATATGAGGTGGTGCGTGACGCCTTCGATAATTGCATAACTGTTTGTAATATGGAAAATCTTGATCCTCTGGGCATACACACTGGTGAGAGTATTGTGGTGGCACCGTCGCAGACACTTTCCAACAAAGAGTACAATATGCTACGCACCACTGCTCTAAAAGTAATACGTCATTTTGGTGTTGTCGGTGAGTGCAATATTCAATATGCACTTAGCCCACACTCCGAGGAGTACTACATCATCGAGGTGAATGCACGCTTATCGCGCAGCTCTGCCTTAGCCAGCAAAGCTACGGGTTATCCGTTGGCATATGTCGCCGCTAAATTGGGGCTGGGCGTTTCACTACCTTCTATTAAGAACTCGGTAACTGGTGTAACTACAGCCTGTTTCGAGCCCAGTCTCGATTACTGTGTGGTCAAGATACCAAGGTGGGATTTGGCGAAATTTGTACGCGTCAGCAAGAATATCGGTAGCTCGATGAAGAGTGTTGGCGAAGTAATGGCTATTGGACGGAACTTTGAGGAGGCTTTTCAAAAAGCTTTGCGCATGGTAGATGGCGGCGTAAACGGTTTCGATCCTGATCAGCATCCATTGCGTGAAGAGGAGCTGACTGAACCGACTGACAAACGACCATTTGTGTTGGCTGCTGCGCTGAAAGCCAACTATGGTGTTGAAAAGTTACACCAGCTCACAAAAATCGATAGATGGTTCCTCAATAAGATGAAGCACATCATCGAGTTTCAGAACACTTTGGAAGAAACGGGAAATACGCTTTCAGGGGCACAAATTCTACAGGCCAAGCAAATTGGATTTTCCGACAAACAAATCGCCGCAGCTATTAAAAGCACAGAGTTGGCGATACGCAAGCAACGGCAAGAGCTGGGAATCAAACCATTTGTCAAGCAAATAGATACTGTAGCCGGCGAATGGCCAGCCGCCACAAACTATCTCTACCTGACCTACAATGCCAACGCACATGATTTGGAATTTCCCGGCGGTTTTACGATTGTGGTTGGCTCCGGCGTATACCGCATAGGGTCGTCGGTGGAGTTCGACTGGTGTGCGGTTGGTTGTTTACGTGAGTTGCGCAATCTCGGTAAACCCACAATTATGATAAACTACAATCCCGAAACGGTTTCCACCGATTATGATATGTGCGATCGGCTATACTTCGAAGAAATCTCATTTGAAGTAGTTATGGACGTGTACGAAATGGAAGATTCGGAAGGTATCATACTCTCCATGGGTGGACAACTGCCAAACAATATCGCAATAGATCTGCATCGTCAACAAGCTAAGGTACTCGGCACATCACCGGAATCCATCGATAGCGCTGAGAACCGCTTCAAGTTTTCACGCATGTTGGACCGGAAGGGCATACTGCAGCCACGTTGGAAGGAATTGACCAACTTAAAAAGCGCCATAGAGTTTTGCGAGGAAGTCGGTTACCCTTGCCTGGTGCGTCCCATCATACGTGCTCTCTGGCGCCGCTATGAATGTAGCCTATTCTAATCAAGATTTGGAGACCTACTTGAATGCAGCATCGTTAGTTAGCAAGGAGCACCCTGTAGTTATATCGAAATTCCTTACAGAGGCAAAAGAAATCGATGTGGATGCCGTGGCGGCTGATGGGGAAATACTGTGCATGGCTGTTTCCGAGCATGTAGAAAACGCAGGTGTTCATTCGGGTGATGCCACCTTGGTTACACCACCACAGGATTTGAATGGCGAGACACTTGAAACTATTAAGCGCATAACACGCGATCTGGCAGCGCTGCTTGATGTGACTGGTCCTTTCAATATGCAATTGATAGCGAAGAATAACGAGCTCAAAGTGATTGAGTGTAATGTGCGCGTCTCTCGCTCGTTCCCCTTCGTATCAAAGACTTTGGATCATGATTTTGTGGCGACGGCAACGCGTGCTATCGTTGGTATACCTGTAGCCCCAGTGGAGGTTCTACATGGTGTGGGCAAAGTCGGTGTAAAAGTGCCACAGTTCAGTTTCTCCCGTTTGGCTGGTGCAGATGTGCAGTTAGGCGTGGAAATGGCATCCACCGGTGAGGTGGCTTGCTTTGGCGACAATCGCTACGAAGCTTACTTGAAGGCAATGATGTCTACGGGCTTCCAAATACCGAGGAAAGCGATTCTACTCTCGATAGGAAGTTTTAAGGTGTATTTAAGTTTGAAGAAATGAATTGCGAGAACAAATTTAACAGTTATATATTTTGTTTTAATTCCAGCACAAAATGGAGCTGTTGCCGTCGATCAGGGATCTAGCGAAAATGGGTTACAAGCTGTATGCTTCCATGGGTACTGGCGATTTCTATGCAGAACATGGTGTTGATGTAAGTAAAAATACTAAATATACTTTTTTAGTTAAGCGCTTAGGTGAATAAGTGTAGTTATTGAACGCGCTGAGACCTCTTTGTTCGTCAACGATGTAGTATTCCGATATACTAGCACTGCACGACTAAGCAGATACACTTGACAACCTGCGCTCCACTCCTGGAAGGATGGGCTCTGCAACAACTCAGCGAGCGCTGGGCAAGTACACGTACGTGTAGGGTCGCGAAGTCCTTCTGGCCACGTTTGGATAGGAGGCGTTCGAGGGATATCCTGGGGATGACAAAATGTCATCTCACAAATTTCGTGAGCATCCTCACGGGGCACTGTCCGCGAGGTGTACATGCCGTGAGACTCGGAATTACTTCGAGTCCAGCTTTCGCGGGACTAAGATTCAAGCATCTTGGTTCTCACTTCTTTTCTACGCCTGCTGATATAGCAGGTGTTGATAACAAAAATCTGATGAACTTCATCAGCAGCATAAAGAGGTTAACACAACCGCAGACTAGTCACCGTTCGTAGTCCACAAACACTCATCATTCCCCATCCCTTCCCTTTCTCCCCTTTTTTTCTTTCACCCTCTTGCAATGGTATCACCAAGGATGAACCAAACTTTTTTCGTCCAAGTGGGCCCTACTTCTGGGCAACCATCACTACCTAACCTAACCTAAGCAGATACACACCGTGTAGGGTTTTTGTTGCTGTTGTAGCAGTTCATCAAGTCCTGCCTGTATGGTGTGGTCTCCGGCCATCTTCATCAATTTTATCTAACGGTAAGGCCTATAAGCAGGCTGTTTCGACAGGGTGGGTACAATGGGAGTGGGTTTGAGGGGACACATGAATAAGTTGTTAGTGTAGTGCGGAGTATATTCACATACCAGACATATGTTGAGTACATTGGGATCGATTCTGGTAGGAGCTTAACTTACTGCAATACGCAATGCAATTTTGCCGGGTGCCAGGAGGCAGCTGAAGCTCTTCGTCTGCGATGAGGGAGTTCGGATGCTGATGAGAGGTCTTTAAAAAAGGGTAAGAGACTCCTGATGAATGACGTTTAATGCCTGTCTGTAAACTGGCGGCTCCAAGTGTTGTGTATAGTGCTGGATCTAGTCAGTTTAGTCAAAGACGGCCGTGGAAGGTGCCTCCGCCTCTACCAACTGCTTGCAGGGGTAGTTGCTGTGGTAGCGGCCCAGCACGAACTGCTTGCTGAGCAACCTACTATGTTCCTTAACTTGAAGCTAAGCTGATGATAAGATGCCCCATGGAGCGTTGATATAAGACACCCCATGGGCAGTTGAATACCCTCGTGACAAAGGCTACTCTCGTCGGATACAAATTTCACAATAACCGCATGCTAATATAGTGGGATGCCTTTGAAAGCTTTAGCTCTTCTGATGGCCACTTGGACTTCATCGCTGGAGAAAGCAAGTGGTGCACTGTTGTTTGGCAATTTGGGAAATTTTCTGGTAACACGACATCTGAATCTGTCAACCGAGGGATGTAATATAAATTATCGGCAAAAAAATCGAATTCATCGCTTCGGGTCCGACGAAATACAACTAACAAAGATGATTGCCGCTTTGTAATTACGCTTCGTCCGGTTCGACATGCACCTTATAATGGGCTAGAACTTGCTCAGACTTAATGTAGGTCTTGAGATCCCTGATCCAATCCCCGGGATCGGCTGGGCGTTGTTGGTCCGGCTCGCCAGCTTCTGCTGATAAATTAGGACAAATGTTTTTTAACTGAGCAGCGGGAATGAATGAAGCCACTGCTGCAGTGCTCAACTTGCGGAATCCGCGCACATCGGTGATAATGGGAACAGTGGCGAAGATGTCACGCAAAGCTAACCTCATCAGCTTTATTCAAATTAATATAGGAGCGGATAATTTACTGAAATAAAATCGGCGGGTTTTTCGATCGAAACTATAATGGGTAAATGGTCTGATGCAAGAGATAGGTCGATAGGTCGCCAAGTTATGCTATTAATTGCACCAGCGCCAGCAATTGTTAGCTCAGGCGAACTGCTGCAGTCACCCATTACTCTGGATCGTCTATCGTCTAGCTGCTCAGCCAAAAGTCTCCTCTTCGATCCTTTGGCAAGTTGGAATGCTAAATTAACTTTGTGTGAGAGGAAGAGGAATAAAAATAAATAGTGTTTGTTTTTATTTGTTTCACTACCTCTGTACTAATTACGCTCTATGTCCCGATTTACACAGGGAGACATTTTGTTCATGCGAAAAGGACGTACGGTGAAGAGAGAGAGGTTTTTGTTTCCCGTGCTGGCGACACGCTTTGCGCTTTTTATTCCTATTGTCAACCTTAAAGAAGTAAACGTCAAAAGCAACGAATGTTGCCGAAAACAATTTGCCCGTGTGACCGCGAATAAAACATCAAAAGAGAGTTTCCACTGTCTCCCTTCCAGATGTCTCTGTGTGTAAATCGGGACTGTCGAGAAGGCATCTCGTTCTTATGCTCATTTGCCCGAGAATAATAAAAAACAGACCTATTGTTTTGGCATTTGTATTGGTGTTATTTTTGAATTGATTTTTTCGCTTTATACTAAACGAATTTGAAATCTGATTACTTTTTACTTTATATTTCTACCTTAGGAATATAGTTTAGACTGTAAAAGGGACGTAAAGAAAACATATTTGCTTATTTATACATCATTAAGATATTTGTAAATTACTTTCTTAGTAGTTTGACCAAGTTTCTTCTTCCATTTGAGCCGTTCCTCTTGGGATGTTAACATACAAATGGAGTAGCCTACAGTTTCACATCGTCTCCGAACAGCAGATGGTTGCTCAAGGCAGCAATGAATTGATTGCAGAGACTCGGCCGCTCTTGGAAAAACCTCTTTTATCAATTGATGCGGCATCGAACTCAGCATCAAGTGAATTATAGTTAGGCACAACCCGCTTGGCTATGGCGGTCGCACATTCACCCACCTATTAGAATAATTACTAGTAGCAACTAACTTCAATCCATCCATACACGTGTTTTACATTAAACTTATGTATTTGAAAATTTCCCCGAACGTCATGATTCCGAGCTCTGATTGAATGCGCCTTTTAGTTGAAATGTTTTCCGCTTGATAATTTCCCTTATCTGCAGACGTCTTTCTTCCGATGACATAGTCGCAAATAGTTTCTCTGTTGATGATGTAAGAACTTTTATCACTTGCGAATTGCCGAGTGGCAAGTTTCGCAGCATGCCCGGCCTTGTACCAAATCCATCGAATTTTGCATCTTCGCCTGGCGTTGCAGCAACATCGGCGCCTTGACTCTCTGCTGCCTTTGCAATATTCGCTTGCGCGCTATCGCAGTTTTCGTTTACTATATCATTTTCCGTATTACTGGTATTTGTGTTGTCGTGGAAATGATAACGCTGGACCGACTCGTACTCCTCGTATGACTCACTCATTTGGTTTGGCTCGGCAACACTTAGAGCATCAGATATTTCTATTACTTCGGGATTGAAGCGTAAAATGCCAACTAAATTTTGACCTTCTGGCTTTTGTATAGGATTTGTATCACCTTCCTGTACTTCCACAACATGTTCGGTGAATTTAATAGATCTGGTGGCGCCTAAAGGCGGTGTTACACTGCGCATAAACTGCAGACCATCATTATATATCTGATCTGTGCCTGCCTCTACTAAATTATTATTACTTCTAATTTTATTAACAGTTTTTGGTTTTTCCTTTTCACAATTATTTGTTTCAATATCCGCTCTGATTGTTCTGCGTACACACTCCAAGTGTTCGAATAATTCTTTGGTCATCTTACTCTTGCCAGCCTCTACGCTGGTGCGAATGGGCAATGCCGGCGGTAGGTGTGTAAAATCTTCGTTCATATGCAAAGCACCGATCTCCTCTTCTATGCTTTCGATTGTGCTGAGATATTCTTTTGCACCCATGTCACAACCGTAGTTGTTGTAGAATTTGCAAAGTCTTCTTGCTTGTGCCAAGAACGTTTTAGCCAAGTATAATACACGGAAGTCCAGCGCTTTTTCAGTCATAGCTATTAGATGATCGATAATGATTTCGAGTATGTTGGTGCGCCTTAAATTTTCAACACCTTGATTGAGTTGCTTCGGCAGAGATGCTTTCAGATTGCGGTGGAAAAAGAACTGTGAAGAGAAAATAAAAGTTTAACATTTCCACAAGTTGTTATATATATATATATATATATATAATTGGCGCGTACACCCTTTTTGGGTGTTTGGCCGAGCTCCTCCTCCTATTTGTGGTGTGCGTCTTGATGTTGTTCCACAAATGAAGGGACTTACAGTTTCAAGCCGACTCCGAACGGCAGATATTTTTATGAATAGCTTTTTCATGGCAGAAATACACTCGGAGGTTTGCCATTGCCTGCCATTGCGACCGCTATTAGAAAAAACTTTTTCTTAATTTTGGTGTTTCACCGAGATTTGAACCGACATTCTCTCTGTGAATGGTAGTCACGCACCAACCCATTCGACTACGGCGGCCGCAAGTTGTATACTTAATATAATAACATACATATACTTTTTGTATTTTTTTTTTGTCGGGACAGACTAGCAAGTGCAGTACTCAGACACAATTAACTCCATTGTACTGCACTCGGATTCCATTTTTAATTTTCTTTAAATTTACTCGACCTCCGAAGAAATCTGAGTAGATCTTAAGGTGCCAAAGAGCCAAGGTGGTCGCTTCTTAACACATCAGTGCCAAATACCTCAAGCCTGATTCGAGCGAAGTATGGGCAGACGCACCGAAAGTGGTCCGCCGTCTCATCCTCCTCTCCACATACTGGGCAGAGTACACTGTCTAAGATGCCCACCTTTTCCACGTGCTTTGCCCATAGAAAGTGGCCCGTCATCAGTCCAACGAGCCTCCTACAGTCCCCTCTGCTTAGTGGCAGGAGGAACTGCGACAATCGGTCGAACATGACGGGTAACATCAGTTTTGTCCATCTGCAGCGTCTCTCATTCTGCTAAGCTCGCTTGTGGGTTAGAGTAACCCGTTTGCTAACCGTGGCCTTAATGGCTGCAGAAGGGAGTTTCAGAAGCGGAGTCCGCGCCAAAAAAGTTACCCTCAGAGCCCAGTCTGGCTAAAGAGTCAGTGATCTCGTTACCCGCAATACCCACATGTCCCGGCACCCTTGTTAGCATCAGGCTATTATGTGTACCGACAAAGTTCGACTACCCCTGTTGTGGTTGGGGGGCTGTCCAAGGTCATGAGCGCAGGTTGGCTGTCGCTGCAGGCACATATAAATCTGGCTCTCCATCTGTTTTCCACAACAAAGTTCATCGCTTCTTGAACAGGATACACCTCCGCTTAAAACACAGATGCATGCATTCCAAGAGCAAAGTGCAGTTTTGTCCCGCTGGATTCCACGTAGGCCCCAGAGCCGGAGCCGTGCTGGGCCCTGGAGCCATTTGTGAAAATGCGAAAACAGTGTTTGTCGGGCTCATTTTCTGAGTTTGACCACAGATGAGCCTATGACAGCAGCACACTGTATCTTTTGTCAAGCCGACTGTTGCATAGGTGGCAATAGGTCTTATCATAGCCGTGTAGATCCATAGGACCTTGCTAGGAGAAAGACCCCACGTTTTTCCAAAAACCCCCTTGCACTGCCAGAAGGTTGTCAGTGCTTTGGATGTCTTTGTATGAACGTGTGATTTCCAGAGGAGCTTACTATCGAGGATTACTCCAAGATATTTAATTTCCTTGGATAGCTTGAATGTGACTGCTTTTAGCTTAGGCAGAACGAGCCCATCAAGCTTCTTCCTTCTAGTGAAGAGGATAATACCAGTCTTGGTGGGATTTGCCGATAGCCCATTCGCACAGCACCAAGTGTCAATCATATCCAGAGTTTTGTGCACTTTCCTGCAGATGTTCGTGGCGTTCGAACCAGTGCAGCCATAAAACCCGTTTGAGAAAGAATTCGCGGAAGTATCCTTAGAAAGCAGAAAATCATGTCCAGGTAAATGAATGTGTCGACCAGATCCATGTCAAGATGATCTCCACATGAAAGCCTTCCGCCGCTCGACTGATCGTCTTTTGACAACGTGCTTAAATAAAATTATACTCGACAGATGCAAACAGCTTCTACGAGGGCACGCCATGTCTGTTTGTCCTTCCGTGCGTCGATATTAGCCATGCGCACGATAACTCGAGTAAAAATTAATATATTAATATGAAACTTGGAACACAATTTAGTCTTTGTCGAAGGTAGTTTCGTAATGTGTGAAGTCGGTCAATAACCACGCCCACTTTTCATATGTTAAAACTAAATTTTCGCCGGTCTCTCTGATGTTACAAGCTCTAACTCTCATTGGCTATGAGTTTGTTTGACTCCAGTCAGCCCAAATTAAAGTTTACTAGAATGTAAAGTTTACAGAATGGGAGGTTTGACGGATATTTTCTTTACCGATGGGTCCAAGAATGAAATAGGGTCTGGAGCCGGATGGTACTTAAACGATAGTAATAAGTATCACTATGCTATGGGGGAAATGACAACTTTTTCCAAACGGAAACTTTTTGCCATCCTGAAAGTAGCCGAATGGATAATCGAGAGGAGATGAAGAGGCCAACAGATTGGAGTTTTTAGTGACAGTCAGGCTGCGCTGAAGGTTCTGGAGAACGCGAAGCAAGCCCCAAAGATTGTTCAAGAATATACGAAGAAGCTTAATTCTGTCGCAAGACAGAACAGGCTTGTACTTATATGGGTTCCAGGACACTCCGGTGTTCAAGGAAACGATGAATTAGCCAACCGTGGATCAACTGTTCCCCACAAGGGCCAATAATCGGAATCAGTTCCGCAGGAATCATGAATTGGCTACGAGTTTTGGGTTCCGATGGCGTGAGAATGTGTAATATTCGTTCTCGTTCTCTGGAGGATATTTACAGATTTGCGAAGGAATCTGGAAAATTCTAACAGGACTGTGTCTCTGTCCCTATTCATTCCTATCTCTTTCTCTGATACTTTTCTCCTTTCCTCCTTGACTATCTACCCCCTTTAATAAATAAAGCTCTAAATACAATGGGCTTTTTAGCCTGAATGTTTTAGGAGTCACTAAATCTCTTGGTGCTCCTTGGTTCGATCTATTCAAATTTCCATTTCAGTGTGAGTTTGGACCGAATTTTTTCTTCCTCATTGGTTATGCCATATTTTTAACTTGTCTCCTAAAAAACGCTGCACCGAGGCGCAAGCAAAACCCGTCTTATTTAGAATGAACGCCCACAATTTAATTTTGGGATTGTAAATAGTTCCTTTTACCATCCGTCTCACGCTGTTGTCTAGTCTAGTAGTTAAAATAATATTAGTATACCTCTTTGCACTTACCTCAACGTCAATGGACTCCTCAGATAAGCGCCGCCGCTCGTAATCTTGCTTCTTCTTCATTTCAATGTTGTGTCTCATCAGATGTGTTTTCCGCCTCAATTTACCATTCGTCTTTACATGTTGTTTCATGCCGACCAAACCTCGGGCACCCTCATCTTTCATCAGTAGCGGTTCATCGTCAACTGTCTCTAGTCCCAATAGGCTACGCGAGTTTTTAGCCTGCATTTTTAACTTCAACATATTATTTTCGGACAGATTTCCGAAAACCTTTTTATAATTTAACTTCGGAAAGAAATTTTCAGCAAACTCTATATTTCTTAAGGCCACCATGAGGTGCATCAACGGATTGGCAGTAATGTCTGAGAATATCGAAAATAGCGTAACTAGTGAATATTCTGGTATACTCTCGAAAAGATTGCGCTCTTCAATGAAGAAATCTTTCAGGCATTTCTCACGCAGTCGCTGCATAAAAGTGCCAATGAAACGCATTAGCACCTCCCCAAGGCATTCCTCTGGCCAACCAGTAAAATTGCGTTCACATTCCCAAAAGAGATGCATGCGCAGATGATCTATGGTGAACATGAGCGCCTTATGTTTCTCTTGTGGTTCGACAAATGTTTTTACCAACGCTTTGGTCATCATGAAGACCTTGACTTGTGTATTGGTTAGATGTTGCTCCAAATAGCGTTCGGCTTTTGGAAAAACAATACGCCATTCGAGCTCACGAAAAGGATTACGCTGCCGTTTGGGCGCATAACCGACTGGTATTACATGAAATCCAAAGGTTTCTATACGTCTGATCATCGAACGTGTAGGCCATTGGAATTTCTGGCCAGTGAGTGGATTCGTAGAGATGGGGCGCTCACGTATCCGAAATTGAAATGCACAGTCGGGCCAGTGTTGCGCGTTATGCGCCACGTAAATGGCAGGTATTAGTTCATAGTATTTAGTGTAGATAGATGAGCCACGATATGTGCCCTCCTCGCAACTCCTCGGGCGAGATGTGCAAGCGATCGGCAAGCTGTTGGCGCACTAACTCACCAAAATAACGCATGAACTCTTTGGAATTGAGAAATGCTTGCTGTAGCAGTAACTTTCGGCGCTCCTGCTCCAATTTGTACAAACGTATGGCCTGTACAGTCTCGTAATCCCGGTAGCGTTTTTTCGTATTTGCCCGCTGCTGCACACCATTGTAGCCCTCATCAATGGAATCATTCGAATCGCTTTCTCGATCAGTATCGCTGTCATCTTCCTCATCATCGGTGTCCTCTTCGTGGCAGGGTTCAACGAACTGCGCCAAATTCGACACGCACGTATCGGGCAATACTTTGGCATTCAACTGATAGTGGCCACGTACACTTTGTATTTTCAACTCGGACAGGGGATGATGCGTATTCAAATGTGCTATAAATGCATAATCGTATTCAGGTTCTGCGCGGTAGCTGCTCGTCGTACTCGGTGATTTCAGGCTATAAGTACTCGTCGTGCTGTACCCTGAACTCACGTCCGTATAGACCTCGGCATCGGCGCCAGCCATACGTTGGGTCTGTGGATCTTCACGTAATTTCAGACGTACGTAACCTTTCCACTTCGTTTCGCGTAACATTTCCACAAGATCCTCATTGCACGGTGTGGTATTATAGAAATCTGTATCTAAATCAACTTTGCAAAGCGGTGATATGGAATCGTAATTCGCATCGTTCGGACGCGCTATGTCGATATTTTCAAAAATCACATACATCGCCAAGGGTTGAAGGGGTTGAGGATTGTGTTTCTCGGGGCCGTGACTGTGGGGGAGAGAACAAAAAAAAATTATGTGAAAGGGTAAAAGACGTCAAGAGTTACGTAGAGGAAAAAAAAACGAAGTTTAAGCAAACTTAATATCAGAGTAACTCGGCCACGCTTTCTTTTCTGTTGCTCGTGCCATTTATAGAGCTGTATAACTTTGTAAAACGTTCGTTAAGTGGAGTGTTCTATCCGATGTGTAGAATGGGCTTTTATTTTCCAAAAAATACACTCTTTCCTGCGGAAGGGTGTAACGCTCACTTTTTTTACGAGTGTTAGTATTTATATTTCTGGCCTGGGCACTTCTAGAGTTGTCAGGCACCATCTCACGCGTACGTCAGTTTCCGTTTCAATTTGTCATATTCTACCATAAACTCATAAACGCAATCAGAACGTTTTAATGTTTGAGCCATATGTGTTGCTTACAGCGGCTTTACCAGTTCATCTCGGCAAAAAATGGAATTATACCGTGAACATTTTCGTGCGATTATTTTTTACAATTTTCGACGTATGTAGATTAATAAGGCAAAAACCCAGCGATAAACTAAAATCATCATACAACCAGCAAGCGCCTTGCATCTTTTACCACCGTAACGCACTGCTACAAGGAATTTTCTAGTGGCCGATGGTCGACGAATCCCGGGAAGGTCGTCAAAAATCAGTTACATCAACTGTCGTCAAAATGTGGACACTGTGTGCGAAAGGATTGAGCACATGGCTCATTTCAAAAACCGTGAGATGGAGGAATCTTTGGGCATTAGTATGATGAGCATCAATAAGATTTGCGTGATTATTGGGTGGTACAAAACTTTGGTTCAAACGAATGCAAAAGTGTGTTGATCGTCAAGGAGATCATTTTGAAAAATAATAAAACCATTTTCAACCACCAATGCTTATTTTTCCAATGTTATGCCAGAAATACAAATGGCAACATTCGTATACGAGGTGTGTTTAAAAGGTATCGCGAATTTTGTATTTATTTATTAATACCGATTTTGTCCGCTTCACAGTAATCCCCATGAGATATTATGCACTTGTGCCAACGTTTTTTCCAATCTTCGAAGCACATCAAAAAATCATTTTTTTTATCTTGTTCAGCTCCTCCTTCGATGCCGTCTTTATCTCGTCAATCGTGGCGTAGCGTCGTCCTTTCATGGGCCTCTTCAGTTTCGGGAACAAGAAAAAGTCACAAGGGGCCAGATCTGGGGAATGCGGTGGCCGCGGCATCATTAGTGTGTTGTTTTTGGCCAAAAAGTCGCGTACAATCAACGATGTATGAGCAGGGGCGTTATCGTGATGCACTAGCCAATTTTTGTTCTTCCACAAATCCGGGCGTTTCTGGCGGATTGCTTGTTATAATATTCCTTATTGGACTGTTTTACCGTGTGGCAAGAACTCATGAGGCACAACGCCCCTGCAATCGAAGAAAACGGTAAGCAAAACTTTTACATTCGACCGAACTGGCGCGCTTTTTTCGGTCTTGGTTCGTACGGCAGCTTCCATTGAGATGATTGAGCTTTGGTTTCCACGTCATAACTATAACACCCACGATTCGTCACCAGTTATGACACTCTGGAGCAAATTTGTGTCGTCGCGGACAGAGTCCAACATCTCATTAGCAATGTTCATGCGATGCTGCTTTTGGTCGAAATTGAGCAGTTTTGGTACGAATTTTGCGGCGACCCGTCTCATGCCCAAATCATTGAAAAAAATCTAATGGCACGAGCCAATCGATATGTCTAGGTCCTCAGCAACTTCTCTAACGGTAATTCGACGATTGGCCAATACTCGTACCATTTTCTTCACTTCATCAATTTTTTCGTCTGTTGTTGAAGTGCTCGGAGTCCGGCACGTTTTTCGTCCTTCACATCTTCTCGGCCTTCTGAGAACATTTTGTACCACCGATAACGTTGCTTTGGTCCAAAGTAGCTTCTTCGTATGACACAGTCAACATTCGGAATACATCCGCGCACTTAATTTCGTTTTTCACACAAAATTTCCCATACAGGTTCTTTGATCCATCTTTTTGAATAGGTAAAAATCGAAGACGAGCCGAAACACGTGCAAGCAAAGCAGCTATCAACAATTAGCTGAACATTCAAAACGGCGGAACTCGTCGGCATGAGTGAGGGACATGAATACCAACATATCGCCACAAAAAATTCGAAATTCGAATATACGTAACCTGCGAAAATTCAAAATTCGCGATATTTTTTGAACACACCTCGTATGCTTTCTTTTACTTTTCAACAAAAGGCCTCTAAATCTTTACTCTGTACAAATTTACCCACCACAAACTTTTCAAAATCTTAGTTTAGTCAAAGAAATTCCAAACACCCACAATCGTTTCTTACATCTGATGACTTGCATCAACTCATGAGTTAAATTGCTTTGGCCGTGGTAAGCAAACACTCTTCCCAATTATCTTTGTCTGTTAAAAAGAGCTCAGGGATATATACAATAATATTTTCCGCAAATGGACTAGTCGCAGTTTTTTCTGCACTTGACGGCGATAGTTTGAAATTTGCCCTCAAATGTAGATGTCCTTCAGGGTTTTCGATGTTTCTCGTCCAAGAAGTTGTCTCCATTTGATTAGTAATCAATATCTAACCCTAATATTTAAATGACAGAAGCCTAATAACTGCACACGGGATTCTCGTGACAAACCTATTTATACTACAGCTCTAAACAATTTGAAAGTAACGCCCAGGAATGCATGGCAACACTCCGCGGACTCTGCTTATTTTCACTTACATTGGCTTGTGTTGTATCCACTTTGCGACGGCAGCATCTAGAGGCGTAGATAAAAGTATAGAATGTTCCTCCAGATTTTGATTCAATTCATTCTCTTTGGCTAACAGCTCCTCCGAAATATTTGTCATTTCACTGAAACAAAGAAACATGCACGCGCATAGATTTTTAGTTATATGTATATGTACGGGTATGTAGTTGGAAATGTTCATAAATGTAGTAAAAGTGCAATAAGTACTTATCAGACAAATAATTCGCATTGATGATAGATAACATTTCAATTGATAAGGGTTGGTAATTTTGCAATAATTTCAAGCAATTAATAATCAATGCCAATTAAGTTGCAGTAGTTCAAGAGAGCTTCCGGTTTTGTTGAGTGCTTCACATTTCAAGGGTTTTCGAAACTAGTTTAAGTCATTAGGAAGTGCTAACTTGAGAGAGGAACTTATAATAAATAAAATAAATAAATAAATTCAATAAAAAAATGTAAGCCGTAAATTCTTTAGCATAGGTGCGCTGTGTATTTGGAGCTTAGGCAGGTATATTTTTATCAATTAAAACTTAGAGAATAACGCAATCATTTATGCAGCTTATGGGTCTGCTATACACTAAGCGAAATAACTTTATGGGATATTGAATAAACAATTTCTTTTTGTAATAAATTTTTTTATCCTTCTTCACTCCTCTCGTGAGCACAGGGGCTCGACTAGACTTGTCTTGCGTTGAAATTGAAATTTGAAAAGGTCGACCCAAGGAGCACCTGGAGATTTGGTGGCTCCTAAAACACTCAGGCTAAAAAGCTCATTGTATTTAAAGCTGTCGAAAGAGGGTAGATAGTCAAGGAGGGAAGGAAAAAAGTATCAGAGAAAGAGATAGGAAAGAATACAGACAGAGATAGAGATAGTTAGTCCTGTGAGAATTTTCCAGATTCTTTGGCAAATCTGTAGATATCCTACAGTTTTATAGAACGAATATTACTCATTCTCACGACATCGGAACCCAAAACTCGTAGCCTTGCTCTAGCAGGACACTCACTGAGGCAGGACACTCACAGAGAAAGCTTTCAGTGATATCCGCCTCCTCCAAGCACGACAGGCACATTGTATACTGAATGATTCCAATGGTGATCATATGCTGATCCCATGGGTTGTATCCTGTAATGATACCGACCATTGTCTTGCGTTGGTTTCGTTAATCTATTTGATTTCTGACAGGGTAGGTGATTAGCCTGCCGCAATCAATAATGCTTTTGCTTTTTGGCCGAAAATGTAGGGTAGGGTTGACTATTTAGCCCTTTAACCTACGATTTAGATTCGAAGATGTTGGGCGGAAATCGTATACAAGCTCGCGCAGTTTTTTGAATCATCTAGTTTTATGCCACACCATGGCACACGTAATATTCACTTCTGGCCCTATCACCGTACGCGGGCTATGCCCGTAATATTTACGATTGGCCCGACCGTCGCACGCGGGCTATGCCCGTCATTGTAGGTTAGAGAGCTAATTGGTACTTACACCCTTATTGAGTGTTTGGCCGACCTGCTTCTTCTATTTGTCGAATGCGTCTTGATGTTTGCCACAAATGAATGGACCTATTGTTTTATGCCGCTTTCGAACGACAGATGGTTTCTTATGACGACCTTATTCTTGGTAGAAATATATGCGAAGGCTTGCCTAGTTATTAGAAAAAAACTTTTTTTATAAATTTGGTGTTTCGTGTTCACATTGGGCTTCGATACCGGACGCTATCGAATGGTAGTCACGCAGACTTCGGCTACGGCGACCGACTTTATAATATATCCGATAATTATAAAATGTTACAATAATTCCGTCACAATGAAAATAATCACATATTGAATTATTCAACACAATAAAAATTGGATCGACGTTTATTGCAATTCGAATTTGATCGAAGGCTGGCTTGGCTCAAAGGCGCATGTTTTGTCTAAGAGTCATTCATTCGGAGTCGAAAAAACGTATTTTATTTGTATAAAAAATTGTCTAAAATATTCAAAAAAGTAATTTGTGCTTTTTATTAAAGAAAAAATCCGTTTTTTAATAATAATCGTCTTGAATAACTTTCCTCATCGACACACTATCATCATTAAATCGATAACACAAAAATTGGAGTAGCCTATCAAAAGTCTTTAATTATTTTTGCCGCGATGGTGTCAGCAAAAGATCTATTTTCATGCTACGTATCACCTTAAAAAATCTCACTAAAAACAATACTCGAATTTATCTCTTTCGTAGTGTCAAAGTGACTAACCCCACTATTTTGTTAACTAGTCGCACAAAGTATTTGCATCTTCCGCTCGCTACCTACATTTCATAGTTTCCAAAAAACTGCAGCGTTAGCGACACTTGATTCATCACGAATGTACAGAGATCACTGTCTAGATGATTTTGTATTTGCTGCTCAATTTGTCGATTAAATTCTTCTTTATTTATTTCGTAGCTGGTGCTTTGCGAATTCAGGCTATTCGTACGCTGCGCCGCGCCACTAGTACGTTTCGCCTTAATTGAAGCCCGCTTTTCGGCGTCCTTAGATCCTTTATTCGATTTTGCTCTGCACCTCGTCTTTTTCGCTTGCTTCTTTTGTAATTTAGCTATTTGCTTTTGTTGTTTCTCCTGCTTGCGCTTACGTTGTTCTCGCTTGTGCTCCTCCAATTGAAGCTCTTGCAAGGGATTATTGGGGGTTTCCAACAACTTAGAGCTGGACCGACCCATTTTTTTTTTTCGTTTTTCTTTGTGTGAATGTAAGCGAAGTATGAAACGTTTTTTTACCGATTTTTTCTTTAACCAATTTCGTATTAATTGTATGCTATAATTTCTAGTAGTTGCACATCTGTGTACGCTCTCACTGCCGGCCGATTTTCTACTAAAGTAAAAAAATTCGCAAAGATTGCATTTCATCGACAAGATATCGACTTCTGCAATCTTTGATCAAAATATGTTTCAAGTTTATTTTAAAATAAATGCATCTCCCTGCTATCTATTTGCTTCACTGGCATGTTGCATGCGCGCGGGTAGACATACAGTGGTGGCCAAAATTTAAGTCCCTCTGTAGTAAATATTTTTTATGTAGAGAATTTTTGTTATGAAATCGAACTTTTATTATTATTATTATTATTTATAGGGGTATATCCCCTATATAACAATAACCCTAACTTAATTAACACACTGGCTACTAGAGCCTTCAGTGCTTAATGACGATTACAAAATTACTTATTTCTAACTGCACATTTTAAATATGGTCTGATATATTAATACTTTCATATAATTGTATACTTAAATCACATTGTCAAAGGCAACATTATTCAATAGAGTGGACGGTATCATAGTTCCAAATGTACAGGGTTTGATTGAAAAGTAATGAGCCTTCCCGCGCGGAGCGTCTGTCAAGCGATCAACCGAATCGGCTGGTGGGGGAAAATGATCGTTGGACCTTCCCCTTCCACTAGAAACCGGTCCCAGTTCGCTGGCAACAGCGGCGCAGTCAACATCGCTCCGCGCGTGAAAGCTGTTTTAAAAGTGTGCTAGGATTTTGCAGTGGCAAAAATGCAGCGATCGTTGAAGCAACGTTACTCGATCAAATTTTGCGTAAAGCTAAACAAAGCGAGTACCGAAACCATTGGGCTACTCAAGGAGGCTTACGGGGACCAATCTCTGTCCAGTGCCCAGGTAAAACGGTGGCACAAGTCGTTCAAGGAAGGCCGGGAGGACGTCGAAGACGAACAGCGATCTGGAAGGCCTTCGACGACGCAAACAGACGAAGATGTGAACCGGGTTCGTGAATTTTTGAACACTGACCGTCGTGCTAGTCTACGTAAGATCAGTGAAGAGTTAAATTTAACTTATTACAATGTGCGGGAAATCCTTACCGAAAAACTTGAAATGCGCAAAGTGACTCCATCGAGGCAATCCAAAAAACCGTGACAGCCGAATTGAACGCGATTCCGGCGGATGAGTTTAAAAAATGTTTCCTGCAGTGGAAGGACCGCTACCAGCGAAGAAGAATATTAGTTGTATAAGCCAAAAGGTTTAATAAAACTGCGTAAAAAAATAAGGCTCATTACTTTTCAATCAAACCCTGTAGTAGTCAAATTGGTGGTCAGTGTTGGACAGAGGTCTAGAATGTGTTGGATTGAGAGATGCCCTGACTAGTCCGGGAAGGAGAGCCGAGGAGAAGATGATCGTGTGTAATTTAGTATGACCGAGTCTCAGACGTTTGAAAATTGTGATTTTTTGTCCGGAAAGGGAAGTCTGGAATAGGGATTTTTTACAATCAGGTTTTATAAGGGTGTATGGATGATTAAATTGACACCATTCAACCTTTTTCAAGTGGGAAGAATGAAGGTTGATAGTTTTAAGGATGTCAGGAAAATGTGTTGTTGTTGTTGTAGCAGCATAAACATTCCCCATACTTACATACGGGGAATGCTGCTGGAGTGACAGTCCTTGGCCGGATATAAATCCGGGTCGTTTCGGCAACATAGAACCGACTGTCGTGGAAACGGAGGAATAATGTGTCGATAGTGAGGATTGGAATATGTATTTTTGCTGCATCAGCTTTTACATTACCAGGGATGGTGGCTAAGTATGGTGGCTTTATTTCGTTAGGATATTTCATCAATTTATCCCTGATTCGACAAACGGTCTGATTCAGATATCGAACTCATTTAAGGGTATTGTTTAGAATTTTATTTCTGTTTCTGTTTTTTTTTTTTAATTATAATTCAGGAAACCCATAAAAAAAATATAGTAAGGTAGAATCGCTGAGATGCTGAGACTTTTAGCATTATTTGACGTTAGACACTCCTATTTCCATTGCTTGTTGTGGTTTTGTTTTTGAATGCAAAT
>JAYXIM010036837.1:0-67895 GCA_037575425.1 Anastrepha fraterculus | reverse complement strand
TCCAACCAAGTAGTGCAACTTCAGCGGAAGCGGCTACGGTGTTACAAAAACAATTTTTTTCTATTATAAGTGAAAAAATTTTATATTTATTTATTTATTCGATTTTTCACAAAGAGGACGGATAAAATTTCGCTTATAAAAAGGTGTTTTATAAAAGCTTTTCGTTTGCAATTTCTTTGCTTAACATTTCTTTGTATGTATGAGTGTATGTAATTATTAATTACACTTATATTTTTACAACGCTCACAAATCGTCTGTTTCATAAAGTAAGTTTATAAAAGTGTATATGTGTATGTATACGTAACTAATTGCTACTACAGAGTTTTACCAACAATACAAACTTCAATAGAAAACGGATTAAAAAAAATTTGAATATTCGTTTTGTCGCATTCTATGGCTTTAATAAACCAAAAATGCATTTGTGATTGCAATGATATGTTCTACTTATCTAACGTGAAAGGCAGTTAATTGCCGTTTTAAGACACATTTGTATTATCTTATTATTCATATTTATTTACACACTCAGTGCGTAAAAATATTTCAAAATTACTGCTTTTTCGAGTTCCAAAACTCTTTGAGAACGGAGCTACCTGATATTGCAAAACCAATCTACACGAATTTGTAAATATATATGCACGTACTTAAATATCAGCTGTTTTTAGCTTTGTACAAATGAGATTTTCAGTGTTTACTTAACATAAAATTAATGATTATTGTTGCTTTCAATTATTTTAATAATATTCAAGACCTTTTCAACTAAAATTAGTAGTAAGTAGTTAAAAAATGCACTATACTAACACAAACAAATGGGTACTGGAACATGTTTAAATGGTAGCAAAATAAAAGCGGCGCAAGATTCGGTGGTCATCTAATGACCACAGTATTGGACGGAATGCGGTTGCTAAGCGTTGCGCTGGCAATTAAGCTGCATTTCAAATCGATATATGCTTCGTAAAGTTCTTCGTATTTCATGTATAAATTAGATTCCAGAGTACTAAAAGACCAGCTGAGCATGCTATTCCATTATGTTAAAGTCACTTGTCTTTTCTAGCTTACATATTAATTGATGTGTGATTTAAGAACACAAAAACAGTTTATTTTTTACAAAAAAAAAAACAAAAAGAACTCACTTTCAAACTTAGTTTTTAAACATAAACTCAAATAGAAGAAATATGGGCATGCCTTATGTGAGCAAATACAGACAATTCAAAACGATATGCATTCGGCTGCGCATTACGTATATAAAAACGCTGAAGAACAGGAGTGACACGGACATAGTGGCCCGCCAGCCCATATTGTAAATCGAGCAATATGGACACTGCGAACTGCCACACACTTCACAGATGTTTAGAAGGTATGTTGGTAACGCATCGAAAATAGACTCGTTGAAACGCTCTGAAGAAGATTCAAATAATCAATTAAACACTGTTGCGATATGTAATTCAATTGTTTCGTACCTGGTGCATAATAGTCATAGACGCGTATGGGCAAATAACGTGACATATTCGCCACTGGGAACCAACGTTCGATAGTGAAATTAACGCAAATATCCTCTTGATCGAGCTGTGGATAAAATGAAGATTTTCCATTAATACACATTTGTTTGCTTATGAAGTTGCACAACGTACATAATCGAAGTAGAATATAACTTTTTGACTTGTATACTTAGCGCGGCGTAAATTTCGCACACGATTGCTTAGCACGTAGTGATCTAGACGTTGTTGTTGTATCCAATAGCCAGTGGGTATGGCGACATCAAGTACCGCCATGCCCGAACGTTCCGATTCGCGTGTATTAATCCAACTGAAAAAGTATTTAACTTTTAAATTAGGAAAATCTTATGTTAAAGCAGCAAACTTATTACTTTTGACAGGCGATGTATGAGATGTGCGACTGATTTCTGCCGTGGAAAAGAGCTCTTGTATGCAGACCGAATGCTGGCACTGGCGGCTTCGTTTGGAATTTCTCTATGTCCACGTTGTACTGCACATGCATTTGCAATATCGCATAACCAGCACCTTTAGCCTGCACCTTAACTGTGCCCCAGGATTCGGGTATCTGTGCCAAAGCAAATTTAATGTTATTAAATATAATTCAAATTATATTCTCTCCATCCCCATGCAATCACCTCAATGCTCTGCAGCTGCGCTAAATTCGTATCATCGATGTGTAGCGCTTGTATTTTCCCGCCTTGCGATGACGCCTCCACTTCAACCGTCAACGATGATACCTCACGTATACGCGAATGTACCGTGTACTCGACGAGCGCACGCAAAGCTGCACTAGTATCTTGTGTGGACGCCCAGCCGCCGTCGTTGAGACGTTGCGCATTCAACCAGCGCACTATCGGATCCACTATGAACTCACGTCGGGAGACGTAAACCAACAGGGCGTAAGCAGTCGTTTCGATATTCAATGCATCGAATTCGTATGGTAGTCGCGGTAGAGAGAACCATTTTTGATTTTCCAATTTCTTTGGTGGCTGCGGCACCTCTTTACTGCCCCAATACATAAAATCGCCCAGAACGCGTGCATGCCGGCGTAATATCGAGAATACATGTTCAGCCATTGGTGATTTACAGAGTAACAGTGCATATGCAGTGATGGCCACATCGTATGGTTCTTCAGTATCTTCCAAGAATTGCATGTTACGCTCGATCCACGATATTGCACGTTGTTGGGCTAGTGCGACGCGCGCGCCCAACGAACCGGAAAGATCTTTAACCGTGGCCAATGAAATAAGCACGTGTGATGTGAGTGTGATATTGCGATTTTGCAGGCTGGTATTATTCGCGAAATTCGTGCGATTCATCTTGCGATCTGGCAGCCAAGTGACTTCGTAGAAAGCGCCCTCAGGCGTTTGGTGCTGCAGCAGCCAACGCATATTCTTCTCAATGATGGTCGAATCAATCCAAATGAAATTTTCCCATTCATAGAAGGAAGCTTCCTGCGAAGAGAAATATATACATAAGTAGTTGCATGAAAATTGAAGGAAAATTTTTTGTTTTATAGAAATAAATTTGTTTAGAAATAATTTTTTTCTAAATCATATATATCATTTTTTTAAAATCATTTTTTTAAATAAACTTTTTTAAATAATTTTGTTTTAACTAAATTTTTTTGAATAATTTTTTTAAATCATTTTTTTATACATACTGTGTACTTTAAAGCTGATAACTTTATTTCGGGTATAAAAGAAGGACGTTTTTATGTCAATTTTTTTTCTTGAATAGAGTGTTTGCAGAATTGAAAAAAAAAACATATTTCTTAAAGAAGAACCAAAATATGAGTAAAAAAAAAATTATTTAAAAAAAAATGAATTTAAAAAATTATTTAAAATTATTTGAAAAAAAGTATTTATTTAAAACAATAAATGTAATTAAATTGCCTTAAATTTGCTTTTTTAATAATTTAAATGATTTTTTTTTCAAATAAATAAATTATTTCATTCAAATAAATTTTTTTTTTTTTTGAATATTGTAATTTTTTTTAATAATTTTTTAAATATCTTAAAGTCATAAATATATATTTTTTTCAAATAAATAAATTATTTCATTCAAACAAATTTTTTTTTTTTAATTATTGTTTTTAAATAATTTTTTCCAATTTTTTTTTGGTTAGAAATATATATGTATATGTTTGTTTTAATTCTGAAGTACCTCATCTAAAAAACTAAACAAGTCAACAAAGTTATTAGCCTTTAAGTACACAAACACAAGATAGGCGGTTCTACTTTTCCGCTACGTCTCGGATTTATATACGGCTTAGGACTATCACAGCAACAAGAGTCCATCTGGGAGTCACTCGCATGATATCCGGTTTTACATGCGGTAATAACTCGGCTCGATCTCAATCAAGAGCTGGCACACTAGTAATAGCCTGTCTAGTACGCTGAACCTTACCGGCTCCCATCTGTGATTCGTTTATATTTTTTGCCAAGTAGCCTGTTATTATTGTTCAGCAAAAATGTATATGTATGCGAGTTAACACCACTCACCTGGAACACACGCACGCAGTACGCAGTCAACCACACCGATGACGCAGAGTTATTCCAATCCGAACGGAAGAGGGAGAATGAGCCATCCGGGCGCATGAAGCTCAATTGGCGCTGGTAGGCAATGTTCATATGGTAGAAGGCATGTTTTTCCGTTGTCTTATTACGCTGATTGATCAGACGCATGTACATGATGGTATAAAGGTTAGCGGCGAATGAAAATGCATTTTGTTCGGCTGATTCCATGGGTAAGTAGAGAAGCGAGGTTGCGTTCACTGGCATTGTCGGGAAAATCGGTCCAACCACATCGCCCACAACAGAGATGCGCGCTCGATTTGAGCCATAGACAAAGTAACGATCTACTTGGTAGGGAATTTCTGGCGTTTGTGTAATATTCACATGCATATATTCCAGCACGTAAGCGCGATTTGATAGATCCAAAAGAATGGATTGATGGCGATATTGTGGCAAACCGTCCGATTCGACATGCAGACGACGTTTGATAGTATCAGTTCCCAACAGTGTTGCCACATGCAACGTTACATCGATGTCGCCCAATTTCTGTGGCACTACCGGCACATAAACTATTGTAGTGCCTTGTGCGTCCAGATAAATGAAGAATTGTTGCTCGCCAAAGGAGGTACGTGGATTGTAGGAACGCACAATGCCATTTTCTTCGACATGCACAAACTTGTATTCCTTGCTGGCATGCAACACCACCATGGCCTCAATGGGCGTAGTCATGTAGTTGAAAACAGTTACTCGTATGCCAACCTGTTCGCCTTGCCGACAGTGAGTGGGCATCTCTACATTGATGAAGAATGGCTGGACACCAACATACTCAATAGCTTTGTTCAACATACCGAAACCTTTCGAAGGACTAACGCTGAAAGCACTCACCATCCAATAGGCAGGACGATCTGGTACTTCAATGTTGAATATATAACGTCCATGCGGTCCAATGTTTACGTCTTTCCACAACCAAACATTTTCGTAGTGACGCAAAATGCGGTTGAAACGATACTTACGGAAATTTAATAGTTCTGTATCATTGCGTACTCGGCAATTAATTTCGTCGGTGCCATCATCGCAGTCTAGCAGCCCGTCGCATTGCTTATTGAGTGGATAGCAACGTCCGGATAAACACTCACCATAACCGAGTGTGCGATTACAAGTGTCGTAGCGCCGTGGCACATAGCCATCCGTGAAAACGATTAAGCCGCTATACTCAAAGGTTCGATTCGCATCGATACCGAACGACGACGCAGGAAAATAGACGAGCTCATCGGGTGTGCCCTCATGTGTATGCCAAACATGTTTGTACGTGCCATTTGTTTGTTCATCGAATGTGGACATTTTTGTAACTATTTTCGCATAGGTCAACTCGTTGCCTGCTTGCATGGTGTAAAATGCGCTGTCGATGCCGGAGAGACCCACATATGAACCAGGTTCGCCGAAAATTGCCACTTCCACCTTTTCACCCGTGCGTGCTTTACGATTGTTGATGTATACAGTGAAGTTATTCCGCGAAATTCCGTTCACGGGAAATGTGAGCGAATCGGCAACAATTTGACCAGAAAGCGTTATCTTCCAAACAACTATCGTAGCCACAGGCGCCATTTCCGCGCTCAACACCACAGCGATGGTGCGTATGCCCTCTGTTATTGTTTCACGATCGTTTACCAAAATCACACCCTTTGACATAATCAAATAGTTGAAGTCCTCCAAATAGAAATTGGTGCGTATGTGAAAGATGATGTATTCTCCAACAACTGGTGTATCTGTGCTCGTGGAAACTTTGATATGTTGATTGCGTGGTGAATAGTGGGCCACCATTAGAAGCTCCGTTTGAGCGCGTTCACCACGGGGATCAATAAAACTCGCCTGCAGTCGCATGCGCTCGACGCCATTTAGAAAATCGCGAGACTGCACACGATCATCCAGCTGAAGATCGTTGCGCAAATCCACTTTTACGGCCCAAATTCCTGGACTGGAAGCAGACATTTGCAAGCGTGTGGCAGGCCAATCCCGTCGACCACCGCTCTTGCTTTCTACAAATCCGGTGACATCCATTATGCCTTGCTGCAGTAGATTCCTATGAATTGGTGAACCATCATGGTACTCTACAGCCAAATAAGCGGTGAAGGGCATGGAGGGTTTGAAGACCTGCGGCGACTCGCCTAAAAATGCTACTCGAATGCTGGAATTGTAAACGCGCGCTATGGCATAACCCGAAATCACTTCATCATAGAATTTCTCGCCAACTGTAGCGGTGATTAATACTTCCATGCCTTCAGTAAAAGTTAAAGTCAAAAAAATTATATATGAGTGACGTTCAGTAGCTTAGCTATTTTTTTAATTCAAGTCGAGTTTAGTTGGAAACTATGAAGTGCATTAAATTCTTTTGTATAAATATAAATTAGGCCTGTGTCTTGTGCTGTATATTTCGTTACCAATTTCATGATTAAAATTTTTAAACTTTTCAATGCATTTCACCAGTGACTTACCTGCCAAATTTGGCACCAAAACCTCCAGTTCGCGTATAGGCCATTTAAAATCGAATGTACCATTGAAGTAGCGCAAAAACGGCAATGTTTTACGATAACTACCCGACCAGGTGTCGTAGGTCTCCGGCACGTCAGGTTTGCGCACCCAGAAAGGCCATTCCTCTTCGAATTCATAATGCCGCTCGACCACATATTGGTTGCGATACAGCATATCCTGATTACGATTAACATCTTCTGGTAAAGGCACTGGGCTGTACTGATTGTAGTACATTTGTTGTTGATGTTGTAAATGACGTGCAGCCTCTTCGGTGGGTGAACGTCCTAAGCGAAATTTCTCATTTAACACCTGATTACTGAAGTAGCCAATGGGTCTAATTGTAGCTTTCAATGTGAGATTGCCGCGCACTGGGTGCCCACTAGTGAAATTGGCCATCACACGTCCATGAATGAAGGGGTCGGTGGTGAAAAAGAATGCTGGCATTGTAACGTTAACTTCGAAACGGGTTTGATAATACTCTTCCACACTGAAATGACCTTCCTCCACTTGACCTTGCGCAATTACACGTATGGTCCATTCACCAAAGGTGGGTTGATCAGCAAGTTTGTATTCCAAAGAGACAGAACCAAGATTTGATTGGCTATATTTAAAACATAAATAATATAAATCTATTGGGAAACAGTAGCAAAATTTTTCTTACCGTGATATCCAACGCCGCACAATATGCTTATTTGGATCCAGCATATAAACGTCAACAGCATTATCGAAACCCTTTAGCTCAGTTGTAATCGGTATTGTGCGGAAGCGCACAGTTTCGCCTTGCATGTACAAAGGTTTGTCGGTTTGTATGAAGATGCTCATCGAGCGTTGTGAAAAATCCAAGCGAGTTTCGTTCAAGAATGCTAAACCGCCAAAGATGTCCTGATAAAAGCCTTCCACTCGTAGCTTATACTCCCCAATCACGCTCGTTGGTGGTACTCTCATCAACATCGTCTCGGGCACTCCCACCTTCACGTCCTTAGAATCGCCACTAATCTGCACACCATCACAAGAAATACTGGCATGCACCGTAACCGGATATTGAGCACGCAAAATCGACACCGCCACCTTATAAATGAGACCAGGGCGTACCATACGCGACGAAACAATGAAATAAGTCGGTTCGTGTGAATGATACATATCAAGGAAAGTTGCCTTCACATTGTACGAAGTTTTACCGCGACCGAAATTCAAGTCTTCATCAGTGCCATAACCGCCACCAGGGCGTTCATCAAGTGGCAAATCATTAAAGTTGTCGGTGCGATAACGTGTGCGATCACGATCACGATCATTCACATTATAATTTGTATTTTGGTTGGGATTCGTATTCAGATTGGGGTTATATGGATCATTATTGAACCGTTGATTCGCCTCGTCGTAGCCTTGAGTGTCCGGATATGGATTTTGTGGATTATTTTGATTGAACACTTCTTGTTGTTGTTGTTGTTGGGTATTGTAGTAATTGTCTTGTTGTGCGGCAATATTGCTTAAATTACAACACAGCGCAATAAACGCAGCTGTAAGTAGCCATGGTTTAAATGAAGGTGAGTAGGACATGGCGGGCAACGGTATCCCGTTGGGATACATTCAAGGAATCTTTATGTAATCTGCAAGTGAAGAAGAATAATAAAATAAATGTGGCAATCTCGCGTGCACTTACTACACCACCCACTTATGTGAGCCACATAAAATAACTGAATAAGAATTTCGAATAGGCGATCTGGCGCAAAACACAGAAATTAAACTGCAATTTATGCGTAGCGTATGTAAGCACCTTCGAGCGGCGTCGACAGTGTAGCAAAGTATGTCAAATGTAAAGCAAAAATACGCGTTTTTAAATACGTCAATATATGTAAAATGTGACGCTTTTACACACAAAAACATGCTCTTATTATCGATTATATTAAAATATTTTTTTTTTTTCAAACAATTTGGAATATGTAAGTATGTATGCACATAACAACAAGCATGATTTTATTTTAGAATTTTCTGAAAGAACAAAAAAAAATTGAGACTATTACATCCATAATCGCGACACTGTACTATTACTTGCAAAAGACAACAACACTCATTTACTTCACATACTATACTCTAAATTTAGTGCGTGTCGATGCCAATTCTTAGTGGGAAATGTGTGCTAGTTGTATTGCTCGAAAACTGGATGCTGTTGGTTGTTAGAAAAGCTTCCCACAAAATAATCCTAACAAAAAACGTATTGGGAAATTAAAATATTTTGTGTATTTATAGAGCCCATTTCATTCAGCGAGTTAAGCGGCGACAAGTCATTGCACTAATGATTTACGTAATTTAGTATTTCGAAATTTTTAAC
The DNA here is from genome assembly GCA_037575425.1 of Anastrepha fraterculus. Classification (NCBI taxonomy): domain Eukaryota; kingdom Metazoa; phylum Arthropoda; class Insecta; order Diptera; family Tephritidae; genus Anastrepha; species Anastrepha fraterculus. Next base: position 59,028 of record JAYXIM010036837.1, on the reverse strand, counting down.
AACTGTACAGCATAAGTGATTGATATGTTAATATGTAAATACAAATATGCATATCTATGCATGTACATATGTACATAGTGATGCTACATAATAATTTATAAGCTATAATCAAACATCCAGGCAGTCTAAACAAAAATATTATGGTACTGCACTACATAAATCAATGGTTTGGGCAAAGTAAATTTGTAATCCAAATTGATTTCACTTTGCGCAATTAATAACTTGAAGGAGTACGTACATACATATGTATGTGGGTAAATTAAGACAATAACCAAAAGGCAAAATTTATTCACACAATTCCTTATCTCGATGACCCATCAACTAAAAGTACTTCGGGGTTATCAGAACTTCTAAATATTGTATAAAGAAAATTTCAAAATTCAAAACTATAGATATGCTCTAAGAAAAATATGTGAAATAAAATTAAAACCAGATGCATTGCATTTGCCTAGACATTGAGCAATTGCTGAAAGCGGATCTCTGGTCAGACTATATTTCAAAATAATGCAGCGAGTATGAAGAGTATACACATGTGGACGTTGTCGCACACCCACCCATACATATGTATGCGTATGTGAACATTCATATTTACATTTGGCTTCCATAAGCCCTATGTTTATCTCCGCAAGCTGTATAATGTTGCACTAGTAACATATGCAGCTTAAAAAACGGTATAGCAAGCAGTCTGCTGTGCCGCCGAGTGCGCACTGAAGCGTTCGCTCTGAATGTAATACCTACTACATATTTGTAAAATGACCAGTATTGTAGCAGAGTATGCGAGTACTATGATATTCATTCACGAAATGTTGTTGTAGCACCGAATTTGCACACCAACACTACGTATTTTTCACCCCTTTTACATGATTCACAATATGAATTAATTAATGAGGGGCGCACGGCCAGGGGCCAAAGTGTAATTGGCAAACGGGTTGGCTGATAGGTGAAGTGGAAGAAATGCAATTTTCAAGCCTTTTCCGCTTAGTTTATGCCAAACCACTGGGATATTACCAAAAACATAAAAAAACACTTTGTATCAACGCAAGCCGAAGCCCTGAAACAGCTACACAGCTATATATGTATGTATGTATATTAGCTTTTCTACGTACTTTGGTGGTGTGGTAGTAATTGCTGACACCTGCAATACTTGTGCAGCATTCTAATTGGAATTTCGAAGATCAGGGTCAGGTGTTTTGTTTAAGATATTAAATGATGAGCTTAACTGTATATTTAGCGATTTGACCAAAACAATAAAGCTTTAACAATTTCTACTTTTGGTCAACGCCCATGTGCCAACAACAACAGCTTTCAATTACAGCGCACCAAAGCAAAGGTATTTGTCAAGCCTCTCTTTATCCGGGCGTTGTCAATAGTGTTATTTATTTATCGCTTTAACACCTGCTACACACTTACCTTACGCAGCACGTAGTATTTTAGTTGCTTACTTCATCACTTTTCTAACATTATTCGCAACAAAATTTCTAACTAATATAAATAAAATTAATCGTTAAACAAATCAAAAATAACACACTGAATTTTTAACGCACTGTCGCGATGATGACAAACTGATGAATGCTGCTTCCCTCCCTCAACTTAATCTATTCCAAATTTATTAATCTATTACTTAAACAGTATTGCCAACTCTTCGGCGAATGGGTTCAAAATTTCCTTATTTAACGCTTATTTCATTATATACTACCTATAGGCCAAATTCAATCAAGATTATTGTTGGTACAAATAGGTAAATGGATCCCCAACTCCAATCATGCACACCCAACTCTCTTTGTACGCCTTCTTTCCATACACGATTTTCAAATAACACGATTAAATAATACTTATTTTTCACGAAAATTTCGTTCTTGCACGAATTCCGCAACAAAAATATTTTTCTAAACAAAACGTAATTACTAAATGTTGCTTTATTAGTAGTAGTAGGCTAGATATATCTGGCACATCTACTGATGAGACCATTTTTGGGTCAGTCAGAACGTTTCCTTAGGGGGAAGCTTCAGCAAAGACATACATACATATATAGACAAGAAATTGCAGTACCTGGCCAGTTCCGCCCACAAAACTTGGATAGGGAATTTAGCACCCAAAAACCATTTGGAACTGTTATTATCCTTTATCTTTTCCAGTTAAACTAAATTTAGATGCCAAATTTTACAGGTTTAGCTGAGCTTAAAAATTCCTCGTAGTTAAACTAGTACTGAAGAAATGGCCATAATTGGGTTTTGGGCTGAATTGACGCCAAGGACAAGAAATCGCTGTTCCCGGCCCATTCCATTAACAAACCCCTATCTTCAACTGAAACTCATTAGTTTCGCTTGGATTTTAGTTAGCGAAATATCTTAGCTGGATATGTAAGTGGAAGAGGTCGGAAACTGCAGCTTCTTGTCCATTCTTTGGTGATAAGTAAAAAACAAAAATTAGGGACATGAAAGTTATAAGATTTATTCGTAAAAGTATTGCTCCATTACAGTTATTAAAAGAGAACAATTTTTTATTTCGCCAATAAGAGTTATGTCCAAACGTTTATTTTTAACGTTGCATCGTAACAGTTAATACACAACATTTATTTTTTATTTAAATTTACCTGTGACGTTTTCAGTTTGCAAATTTGGAATTACTTTTATTTCTGGACCTTGAAATATAAACACATTTACATTTTTTGTTACGGGCAAGGCATACTGAACAGGTAGTGGCAGTACAGCAAAAACAACAAGATCAATGTATTTTGTTTTTACTTTTGGTGCTTAGAATGTTACAATCTATAGACAAAGTTTGACAGCTTATAGTAATTTAAACAAAATTTCATAATTTAGGGACGAAATAAATAGAACAAAGTAAAGTCAGCTGTTCTACAGCAACTACATGTTCAAAAGATAAATATAACGGATATTCGGAACCGAGAAACTTATAGCGATTGAAGTCCGCAATGTTATTTTATAAAACAAAGAGCTAAATCTTATTTTAAAAATTCCAAAACTCACTAAAACCATATTCGTGATTGTATAAGTTCCTTAAGTAAGTATTTTTTATATTGTGCTAAGAATACAACGGATAAATAAAAAATTTAGGGAACTTTTATCTAAGCGAAAAATACAAATAAATATGCAATATAATTCATATAGCTGTGTTTGTCGGGAATTTTATTTTATTTCATCCTAAAACAACTTTTAAGAAAAATGTAATTTTACTCGTTTGTTTTAATATTTTTTCAGTTTTATTTATCTGTCTTACAGAGCAATATTTGGGTTATTCACTTTGAAACAGTGATGCCGTTTTTTGGGCAAGGGCTACAGTATTCGTTTCAAAGATTCCAAACGTTTCGGTCTTATTGGGACATGGGTTGCCTTTGACAGCGCTATTATTACAACCCTGCGCACATGTAAGGTCACTCGCAGCTGAAGGAAGTGCGAGCGAAGTGAAAAATTCATCATCAATGGGAGAATAGAAGAAAATAAAATTCTGTATTCTGTGCTTAGGTAAATTAAAAAATAATTATATAGTGCGAGGTGTATTGACGACGAATCGTTTGCCATAATGCAATAATTATGAACAACAGCGGGAAAATAAGAGTGCAGTGATGAGTTTAAGAAAAAAGTGTGAAAAAAATTCTCGTCGAGAAAAAATCGAAAAGTGAAAAGGCAAAAGGCAAAAGCGAAGTGAATTGGAATTGAACGTGGTTAGAAGAAGAGGAACGTGGAAGGAAGGAGGCATTCGTGAAAAAAGGAGAAAGAATAAGGTGAAAGCATGGAAAAGGCTACCAAATAAAATCAAAATGAGCAACTAAGTCAAAGTTTTATTTGGAGCAGGAAGATCAAAATCAAGAACCCAATAAGAAAGATCCACTACCATTCCGCTACTCCTCTTCCACCACTACCACCAAAAACCACACTATACACTAGTACTCATACACCTGTACCAACCATACTACGAAAAATACCATCACAAAGCAGAAAGTCTGCTAAAGTAGGCAAACATAAGGGAGTAGCAAGAATTTCGTCATTGCCGTCCGTGGCCATCGGAGGAATTTTTTTCCCCGTTTTCGTGTCTCATCATTTTTCGTTTTCATCGTGGGGTTTGTGCCATTTTCCTTCGAAAGAAAAATACATTTTCTGTGTTGTTCTTAAGCTGGTTGTTGTTGTTGTTGTACGATTATTGCATAAATGAAAAATGGGAATATCCCGCAAGGTAAAAATGTGTGATTGTGAATGTGTGTGTGTATTTGCTAAATACTCTACAATCAGCGAGTACACCGGGTGAAATGTAAAGTGGAGCCGATCTGCAAATTTTTGGGAGCTCCCGTAATGGCCAAATTAACCGCTACGGGTCTCTGCAAATCGCTGCGTCCGTCAACTAGCCCGGAGCACCTCAATTCTATTTTTGTTTTTGACTCTGTGGCTAGCGTGCGAATTAGTTGATCACTTTTGGCTTTTCAGTTCTCCAAAGAAAAAAAATTATACAAAAGGAGAAAACGTAACTACTTAATGCTTGCAAGTGATGTGTATAGTTAATGAGTTGATGGTTAGGAATAAGACCACGGTCGCCATCCCTATCAACGTCCTTTCTCCGGCTATGTGAACTCGTGATTTGATTCGCCGCTTACTTGACACACAAACACTTTCATGCATACAGTGCCATAACATGCTGGCAAAAATTTAGTACATACCGACATATTGGCATCCGTCATCGCCTCACCCACAATGCTGTCATATTGCGGCGCTCCCTGCGCGCCTGCATAAGTTCCCACATATTGTACTTAACTTACATCGAAATGCATTTGAAATACATATGTAAGAGCACACAAGTATTCATATGCATATATGTACATAGAAAATGTATTGCATTGTTGGAGGCTGACTGACTGAGTTTTCTTTATTTCAGTTAGCAGAATAAATAGCTATTGTACAAATTATTGCAATACCACAACATTGCATTAGTTCAACAATGCCACAAAGCCAAGCAGCAAGCAGCTAACTTCATCGTTTATTGTTTCATCTCGTTTTTCGCCCTAATCGCGTTGTCGTCAGTAGTTTACGTTCGTGTCCAGCAAAAATAACGTCATCCATCTCGTACTCAGCAGTCATCAGCGCAGTGTAGTGTACCGAATAAGAGTATTGGCGCATATGTCGGTAGTACATAAGTATGTTGTTGTTATTAGTCAGTGTTTTGGAGTTTGGTCATCATCACAATCATCGTACTGATGAATATTGGATTCGAGTTTAGAAAAGTGATTGAAATTGAACTGTGTGCTTGTGCAAATATGTTTCAGACAAGACACATAAGCATACCTTTAGGAGCTAACAGGAAATTCAGCTACAAGACGGAAACTCATATGCTCTTATGGTATATTCGAAATCGATTTTCTGTGCTGCTTTTTTAAAATTGTGAAAAGTGTTGAGAAAATGAGGCTATTTCAAAAGGTTAAAGGATTATTAACTAAGAAATTGTGTATTTAGTCATAATCACAATGAAAAATAACAAAATGCATTGAATTTTTTAAATTGAGATCTGGATCCGAATACATTGATTTCGTTGGTGCTATGTGTACAATATTGAGTGGACTGCGGTCGACTACTTGAATTCCCAAAAGTTGCACACGGCAGAATTGAATACAAGTAGGTGCACCTTTTTGAGGTGTATTATGATTAGGATAAATTTAAGTATTTGCAAGTTAACAAAAATCACAAGCCAGCTAGAACAGGAAAATGATATTCCTTAGCTTTTGTTTCCATTTAGTTTTTGTCCATCCAAAACGCCATCGTTGTTGCTTTGTAGCAGTTCGTGACTGTAGGTTATAGATATGACATTATCTTAATTACTAAAACGGCACCAAAGTTACACCAACACACATGCAATGTTACAAAAAGGAAAGCCACTACTCTACGATTCACTTACAGAATCGTGCTATATATTGGGACGTCTTAGTGGTTCTATTATACATACAAATATTTGCACATCGGAATATGTATGTACGTATGCACATACATACATATGTGCGTTCAAAAATCTGAAACCTATAAGCACATACGACTTCCCCTGAACGAATGCAAATGTGGGCTGATTTTTGTTTGGCGGTAATGGCAAAAAAGTAGCAAACTGAATTAAAGTCTGCCAAGTCGAAAAATTGTCGTCGCCATCGTTATTTGGTAGTGCTTGACATTCATGTATTTTTGTGTATGTGTGCTTCTCCATGCGGTTTAAAGCCTATTTGAAGGTGGGGTTTGGCTACAATTTGTTGTTGAGTTGGTGGTGTAGTAGTTGACCGGTCGATTGCTTGTTCGCTCGTATTTACATACATACTTACATATAAATGTATGCATGTATGTTTGCACGTGCGTGTGGCTGCTGTCAGCCATCGCATTAGTCGTCATATTGCCGCAACATCATTCTTATAACTACATACGTACGTTTATTATTATTTTTGCAATGATAACGAAATTACTATGAATTTTGTTGTAGTGCTCGTCATTCATATGCACATGTACATGTGTATGTAAGTCAACGCTATGCTAATAATCACACAACTTTTCTTTTTATCTAGAAAACTTAAGATAAGTGAAGTTACTGATAGTTACTGATAAAGTAAAACCACACATTTATCACAAATGCAAATACCGCATTGCGCTTCGCTAATGCGTATGTTTGGGCGCAAGGGCGGGCGATTTGCGGGTGTGCGTATGTATTGCATTCTCCATGTCCGCGTTAAAAAAATACTCATCTACATATATTTCGCGACAATGTTCTTGTAATGTAATTGTCTCGCACACCAGCGATGCGTTGTAGGCAAATAAAAAACGCGGTACACACGGAGAGGCAGCCGATCCGCGCCATGAGTACTATTGGGTCTTCACTCTTTAGCTCGCACGCTTGTCTGAATGCGCTCTCCCATTGCTGGCATGCTCGAGCGCGTGGCCTTAACGCCTGCCACTGCTGGTTGCTGGCTATGGGCTGCTCACCTTATAGCTTCTTTGGTCATGATTAGTCGCTAAATTGTGGTCGTTCGCGAATGTTGTACTCCCAGCCGCTACCGTCACCGCCATCGTCGCTAATAGTCTGGGTTTTTTAGTTGGTGTCATCGCGTCGCGCCGTTCTTTTTGTTTTTATTGGCCTTCCATTGTTAGTGTTCATTTACAATTGTTTTCCTTCGTCTTTGTCGATATAATATATAGTTTTAGCTTTTGTCATTTCTCTTGCTTTATCGCTTGTGCTGTGCTGTTTGAGTAATTTACATACTGCTTCATATCTTTCACTGGTCGTAATTGTCATTGTCGGTGCCGATTTCGGATTTCGATTTCGATTCCTTGTTGTCGGGTAGTGTTTTTCAATTTGTGAAAACACTCAAAGTCAGTCAGTATCGCGCTCGCCATCTTCGTGTCCGCCTGCGTTTTTATTTACTCGCTTGCTTGCTGGTACGTTTTCGTTAACTCGTGCTTCCAAAGGCAAACGAAAAAAAGAGCAAACATAAAAAAAAGTTGTCAGTCTGCACGTTGTATGTGTCGAATTAGTGTGAATTGTGTGGCCCAAGTCAAATTGCACTAAATTGTGCGTGTGTACTAGCCACTATCGAACACCCACCTCTCCTCACCAGTGAACGTGCCATTTTTCGTTCGCTTCGTACTTTGAGGTGACTGACGGTCAACGGTAGATGGTCAACAAATAGTGTCTGCGACTGCCTGGCTTTCACATTGATTCTTTCCATTATTTTCGATCATTCCTTACATTTTTGCTGTCTGTCGCCTGTAGGACAGTTCTAACGCGTGTTGAAGTGTTGAACAAAAACGTGAAATTTGTACGTAGTTGTTTTTTATTTATTTTTTTAATACATATATACATGCATACACACATATTTAGGAGGATAAGAAGAAAAATTGGATAGATGGAGTGTTTGAAGTTTGAATGCTTTTCGACTGTCGATCACTACAAACCCGAAATTGGGGTAGTGATTGAAACATTATTTCAAGTCTAAAATTTCTTCTGTTCACCCTATTTGTGTGAAGTATAACTTGAAACAGTTACATATTTTCATGAACAGTGACTCAATATAAAAAAATATAACAAAAAACACATAGTACGTACACACCTTTAAACAGTAAACTTAATCAAAACATGAAACAACAATGAAAACATAATTAAGAAACAAAACAAAAAAACGCGTATTTTCATTGAATCTATTTTTTATTAAAATAGAGTGCATTTTCTCAATAGCGTAAAATTTTAAATTTTTCTCTATTCTTCTTTCTTTTTTTCCAATTCTTCCGCGCACTGACAACGCTGTCATCACTGGCAATAAATGCCTGTAAATTTTAACCGCTCATCGTCATTCTCGCTGTTGCTGTTGCCGTTTCTTTATTCGTATTAAATGCATTCTGTTTTTTTTTTTTGGTTTTGTTTTCTTAAAAATGTGCAGCTCGTTTAACTTCGACGAAGACTACGACGAAGACGACGATCAACTTTGGATTCAATATAGAAAATTAAGCGTAAATTTAATGCAATAATTAATACATCTATGTTACGGTATATCTGCGTTTGATTACAAAATTAACACAAAGAGAGTTTAAAAGAGTTAATGATTCAAATCAAAGGAAAATTAAACAAAATTACAAAATTTAAAAGTATTTGCAACGTGGCAGTATAAAAAAGAAATCAATCAAGTAAAAATTATAAAGTCATTAATACTAATAATAGTAGTAGCATCAACAGCTGCAACAGCCTGCGTTAGCAACAACAAGAATAAGAAGAAAATCTCGCCAACTAATAACCAAATTTAAAACGTTAATTATAATAATTGCAGCAAAATTAAATAGAATTTAAACAACAGCAACAACAACAGACGTGGCAACAATATTTTATAACAAAAAAGTTCACAAAACAGGAAAGCTAAACACAAAACAAAAACAGCAACATTAACACCAGCAACAGCAGAAGCAGAAGCAACAGCAGCAGCAGCAGCAGCAACAAGCCAACCAACAACAGTAGTTTAAAGAAGTTGTAAAAATCACAATTGTTATAATTACAATAATAAGCATAAAAGTACAAACCACGGATCAATACCAAAGATGGAGGCAAAATTCTTGGCAAGCGTCATTTCATTCCTCTCGATATTTTTAGCGATTTATGCTGGTGAGTACCCGAATGTCGAATAGGCACACAATTTACCAACTATTTTACGTATGTAAATGGTTTTTGTTCTTGTTTTTTGTTTTTATTTTTGTTAAATTAAAATTAATATACTATCCTCAACATATCTATTTGTTTATAAATATGTATAATATTTTAACATAACTATCTCTCTCTAATATTTTATTGCATACGAGTATATATTTATGTCTTTTTATTTAAGTACAAACAAAAGAATATAAATACATATATAAAAAGCAAATACAAATACTAATTGCAAATGCAAACTGTCTTTAACGAATATTTCAAACACAACACAATTGTAAAATTGCAAGAAGAAAACACACAACAAAAAAAAAAAAACTACAATAAGCATAAATTTATACAGAACAGTTTCTATGTTTTACTATATCCCTCTCTCTTTGTCTGTTGCATTACTTATGTGTTCACCTTGTTTCTTATTTGTTTTTAACTTGAGTGTTTCCTATTTCCATTACATTTCTTCATTTCCTTGAAATTCACTTTTGTATACAGTTTGTCTCATTGTTGTGTCCACTACCTATTTACATACAATTATTCTTTTAAATGTAATGTAATTTTCATTTTCACTTTCCAAACGTTTTTATGCTCAAGTGCATTTGATTGTGTCAATGAGAGGTAGGCGAAGAAAAAGAAGGCACTTGTGTTATCATTTCACCTCACTTTGCCGTTGTAGAATGACATCTTATTTGCTGCTGTTAAGTCATCGACAATATGTAGGGTATCCGTGTATTGAAAAACGGGCATTCGTAACTAAATTGTAAATTATTTGGCGCTCCTTATATTTTTGTTGTTGTTTTTATTTTTTGATAATATTATATATACGTTTAGATGCCAGTTTTAGAACCAAAGAATTACCATAAAAAACACATCTCTCTGCACATAATATCGCTCCTAGTCGGAGCATAAGGCGGAGCATGCCAATGAATATTCACTATATGCAATTTATTCACTATTTTATGCTAAATTCTTTATTTAATTTATATAGTAATTTCAATTACACAAAAAAAAAAAAAAATTAAACGTCATGCATATCAGTTTTTTAAACTTTGGCGCATAATCCGTTTCTACCGAACTCATAACTTTACCAAAGAGCTTAAACCCATACTCAACAATATGACAAAAAGAAAAATTAGTAATTCCAAAACTTCTATCGTAGTCTCTATAGGAGCATTTCAGGCGCACCTAGCAGATCTCATTAGCTATGGAGATAAAGATGAGTGGTATTCACATCGGGCTTGTTAACTCGTCAGTTGTTGGCCCGTAGTTTTTATGTATTTTTTGGTTTACTTGATAATTTTTTGATACTTGGTGCTTGGTAAACATTTTGACATCTTGCGTGGAGCCGCTAAAGCCGACAACAACATCGGTAATTATGAGCTTGTAGTCGCAAACCATTCGAGCCTTAATTGCATAAATATGACTCCTTGAAAAGAAAACTTCATGGTTTTCATTGGTGTTTCGGCAAGTCTAATTCTATGCTTATAATCTATGCAATCTACACAAAATAGTAACTCGAGGATAGGTGGGTTGCGGCCAATAAACATATGTATATACATATATATTGATTAAGTTATTTTAAACAAGTTTTGAATACTCTACGTACGAGTTAGTTAAGGTTCCACCATCACAAATCCCAGTGGTTGACGCTATCTTTCAAACTAATTTTAATTTATTTTAACACTTTTAGTGTTTCCTGACGCACCCAATATGCACAAAACGACAACTAATTGATTGTGAGTTGAAAATTTCTTGCCACTGCATTTCATGAAAACTTCGTCATTAGCTATTTATAAGTGGGAATAAGCGGCACCAATTAGCGTCCCGGGACCAATGGTTATTGAAATCCAATTTTCCACACCTCTGCGATAACTCATAACGACTCGCAAACACATTAATGGTATCCTCCAAAAAATCTTCATCTTTACTGCCCCATTTTGAAGTAATTACCATTAATTAGCGAGTTTTGCTTCTCAGAATTTGCAATTAAACTTTTTCGACTTCGCATCTTTTTGTGGCATTTTTAATTTTCAATAAAACTGAATAAGCTATGAAGCAGTTTGTCACACTACTGAAACTTAATAAAAAATGCTTTCTCAATTCAAAGTTTTACCGGAATACAGACTAACGAATTACCAAAATAACTCTTTAAGTGATAAGTGTGCCGGGAACTGCTGTGATCTCACTTCGTCTAGGTAATGTCCTAGATATTTTGTCAGTCTTACATTTCAAGTTTATTCAGCTTCCTTTAAAGTCTCATAAATGCATATATTCTGATACGAGAGTAAAGTCTGCCTCCTCATCTAATTAATACTAGGAAAAGTCTTACAATGGCGGCCGCCGTAGCCGAATGGGATGGTGCGTGATTATCATTCGGAATTCAGAGAGAACGTAGGTTCGAATCTCGGTGAAACACCGAAATTAAGAAAACGTTGTTTCTAATAGTGGTCGCCCCTCGGCAGGCAATGGCAAACCTCCGAGAGTATTTCTGCCATGAAAAAGCTCCTCATAAAAATATCTGCCGTTCGGAGTCGGCTTGAAACTATAGGAAACAAAATCAAGACGCACGCCACAAATAGGAGAAGGAGCTCGGCCAAACACCCAAAAACTATCCTGGCCACGTTGAAAGAGACCGTTTTGCTCTTGTCTAACTTGACAAAGATTCACCAGCTGCTTTCGATTCACCAACCACCTACCAACCATTTCCTTAGAAACCAACGTTGCATTATTTTCCTTCTAACAAACGGTTAGGTCATTGCATGACCTTTTCAAAGCATCGCTCCTAAAGTATGCAAAACATCTCCTTTTATATATAAAAATGAATGTTTGTCTGTATGTCCTCGATGAACTCAAGAACTACTGGACCGATTATTATAAAAATTTGTATTTGTATTTTTCCGCGGAGAAGGTTTGTAGCATAAGCAATAAGCATATCGCTTGTGAGCTAAGCGGCTATACACAAAGCTGCTCTCACATATAAATTTTTCGCTCAGCCAGCAGCGCAGGCAGCGAGCAGTAAATCGAAAGCGAATCGAAAATATAACCAGGAGATAGAAGTTATGAACGCTAATAAATGACATGTGGCCATCATACCTATAAAATTTTAATGAGACTCTAATGATGGAAAGTGTCTTATTGGCAGCTAATGTGAAGTTTGTGGGTTCGATCTTGGCATTTTGGAAGGGAAATGTAAAAATGTTAGAAAACATGCTTTTTAATAGAAAACGATTTTAGTATTGCGCTAACACGTCTGCGCCATGAAAAGTTGGTCCAAAATATTGTTATTCAATATCAGGCTCGGGTTTTCATTGAAATTTTTTTTTTTTTTTTTTTTTAATTTTTTGTTTTTTTTTTATTTTTTGTTTTATGTTTTTTATTTAATTTTTCTTTTAAATATTTCTTATTTTTCTTGTTTTTCTCATATTTCCAAAAAAAGCAAACATTCTTAATTTTGTTGGCACGATGAAAATTTAGGGTTACTTTAACACCAAAGCAATGGGATAAATGTGATGTGCTAAATTTTTTATTTAGTTTATACAATTAACACATAATTTAAAAAAAAATACTCAATTAATTAATTTTCTGGTCGAATTAACCTTGGTATAATCTCTAAGTTCCCTTGCGAGTGTGTGGAATAAAAGCCGTAATTCATATATGAAACAATTATCAGTACATATGTATGTATCCATATAACAGACACTTAGCGAAGAGTTTAGAGGAATGATGGTGTTATTTCAAATGAATTTTTACTTCCTTCTTTTTGTTTTTTTTGTGTGCGTGTTTGTTGTTTTTTGGGTATTTTTTTTGCAGGCACTCATTATAATTTCTCATTATCATTTCAACAGTTTACTTCTGTTTTTATTAATTGCTGCAAATTATTATCATGAATGAGTTAATTTCTATTTCTTTTTTTCTGTGCAATTATTTTCTATTTGTTTTCAATTTACTTAGTTTTATGAAAAATGTGTTTATTTAAAAATTATTTTTAATCCTTTTTTGGTTTTTTCTGTACTCTTCTAAAAAGCAAAACTTAACTCTTGCGGCAGTTTATTTACCTTGAGTTGCATTCAATTTGTTGCCTTGCTAATCGGTTTTCTCTTTTTGGTTTATTTCATAAATTATTATTATTTTCTATCAACTTACATATTTCTTTGCCATTTTGCTCATTCATTCATTCACTCTATTATTGAGCCTAGCAATTCTTACAATGTTTACATTATTTTGCATTCCAAAAATGTATTAATCATACATACATACATACATACATACATACATACGAGTACATAGTCGTACACGCATATTTTCGCAATCGCATATGCATTTTAGTCTATTACCTACTGAGTATACAACAGTTTCATTTTATATACATATGTCTGTATGTGAAATTTGTTTCATTTGTTATTCCGCATGCATAAGTCCAAACATACGCAGGCACATACTTACATATATGTATGTATATGTATACAGAGACATTTCTCATTGAAGGTGCATAAAAATCGTTTCAAATCAAAAAATAAAATTTTGAAACCAATTTTCAATGTGTGAGCTCTACATAGAAGATATAAACATAAATATTTTAGAATTTATATTCATCTGGTGTGCAATGTAGTATAGAATATCTGCATATATATAACTGTGAGTACTTAAGTATGTATGTGCATACATATATGATAATATCTATATTTTTTTGTTCCTATTTTTATATAGTTATGAAATTTCGCGACGTTGCGATTTTTTTCTTTGGCTCTTTGTCTTTATGGTATAAAAATAAATCGCGTTTCTAGACAGCCAACGACGTCAAAACAATCGTGTGAAAAAATATAATATAATGTTAATTTTCTTTAAGTATACATACACATATATTAGTATATGTGATGCCGAAAAATTTGCCAGACATACCAATATCTTGCGTATGTTCCTTTTTCGTTTCAGTTTTTTTTCCAATGTCTGGGACATATTAATATAATATTTAGAGTTCTGCAAAATATTTCTTTTATATAGTACATATTCCCATATGCATGTGGGCTTGTATACATAGTATATGCATATGTATACATACATACATGCGTATATGTGGAAGTGGTGTGGGTACAATGTGATCTTGATGAGAAAAGCTTATAATTAGTTTTATTTGTATTAGCTTGTACAAAGTGCTATATGTTAATAGGGTAATAATTAGAAATATCCCCTTAATTTTCGAATTGTTTAGTAAAGAAATTGTAGAGATATAGGAGCGGTAAGCATGGCCCCACTGAGTAATTAATCGTTGAGAGAGTTGGCAATCAGTGCCTAGTTTGGAAGAAGCATTCAGGAGGGATAAGGTTAATTCGGCGAAGAAAGCCATTTTTTTAATTTTTTTTTCGCTATGCAGTTAGTGTAGGTTTCTTCAATTAATTTCCATATAGCAATGCAACATTTGAATTATATTTTCCTGAAATTTCAATCTAAAATATTAAAGTTTGGGCGAGTGTCAGTGAATATTGGGCACCGCGAAAACACAACTTTTGTTTTGCAACATCTGAAACAAAAAAATTAAAATGCATTTGTTAAAGGAGAAGTTCTTCGAGTTGGGAAGTTTTTTCGATTTTTCAACATTTCGTAGCACTTGGAAACAAAACACACCTATTTACGGTTTTTGCTATTGGAAAAAATGTCGCTGGAATACCTTATGAATTATGTGAAAAAGTACTGTGCACAATTTCACCCAGTCGATTTTTTAGTTTTGTCGTACACGGACACCAAAAATAACACATTCAAAAAAAAAAAAACAAAAAGCTTTAAATTCGAGCTGTTATAGAAACCTGGCGTGGTTCGTCAATTTTGCTTAAATCGATTTGAAATTTTGGCACAATATTCTCCTAATATTATGCACTTATTTAATAATATAAAATGTGGAAAAACATTTTTTTATTCCTTATAGTCTCCATCAACTTCATTACACTTATCCAATGATTCTCCAAAAATTAAAGTCTTTAATAATTTTTCGTAATACCTTAAATGCAAAATACTGTTCCAAAGCTTTTTGCTGAATGGCTAATGAATGCAGCACGCATCGTGCTGTTTTTAGGTGAGATCCTTCGATATACTGTAGACATTTGCAAACGAGTTTTTCCTGATGTTGCAAAAGACAATTTAAAGTGCTCTGTTAAAACACGGATTAGATAAAACTCGGGAATAATAAAAAAAAATGTTTCTTCGTAAGTTCAAAAAAAGTAATAATCGGATTTATTTCATCTTGTGTGGAAAAATATTTAATGAAGGCTTGTGTTTTGGATAAGTTTTTTCATAGAAATTATATTCGAAATTTGGCAGCCAATTTCAAATCCTACCCAAAAGGTAGTTAATTTGAATAAACATTTTGTTAATTAAAATAAATAATGTTCCAACATTCTGTCGGCACTTTCCATCAAAACATGACGATATTGATTTTTGATTTTCAAGAAATTGCTTCATGAATTTCTTCTTTCTGATTCTCACTTACCCTTAAAATATGCACATTCTAGCCTACAATAATTTTGATATTTTATTCATTTGCTAAATAAATAAATAAATATATAAATTTAATATATAAATCAATGTTAATGAGTACATAAAGTAGTAAGCTTTGGAGTCATCTGCTTTGATTGCTTTTAGATTTCTACGCTTCATTTTTTCAAATGCTCATGTACTCTAAGTGTGATATTGACTCATTCCAATAAAAAAAAATTCATTTGTATGTTTGCATTTAATAGCATTGGTCAGCGTGCAAATGCATATGTACACATATACATATAAAAAAATAAACTGCTCTGATCCAATTCAAGCGGTTCAAACTGGTTAACTTACCAGATTGATTATTTCTGTCAATTGTTAATTTTTTGTTTAAGTTCTTTATTTAATTTAATTTTTTTCTTTCTTCCTGAATGATTTGTGACGCATTGCGACATTTTATCTATCATATCTTATCACAGATGTATACGTACATAAGTGTGCATGTATCTCCGTGTATGCACATGTGTTTACAGTTAGTTTAGTAGTTATCTCCAAAACGTTACTGTCGTCACACCTAATATGCTTGTTAAATAGCGGTAAAAATGCGCACAAGCGGTTTTGCTTTCAAGATTTACAACTGGTTATTTTTTTCTCTCCTATTATGAAATGGTTATTACAGTCGCGTGGAATACAAAATATGTTGAGGCATTCCTTAAATACATAATTGGATTATTTTCGCATGTGACGGCGAAAATGGTTTGATTCGCCTTTTTTTTTTATAAAAGTAATTGACTTCATTGACACACAGAAAATTTATTATACAGCATTATTCATATTTTCCAAAATTATAAATTATTATTTAAGTTTCTCTTCGGTGCGATCTGTGAAATTAGTATTAATTTTTTCTCAATTTGGCTTTCGATTCGATTAACTCATTTCGGCCCAGCTTAAATGAACACGTCGCAGGTCTTTGGGTGACTTCGTCAACCGGTTTTATGGACCTTTCCTTGTTTAAAATATATCCAGCATTGTTGAACATATTTCTTATAAAAATATAGTTCATTCAATAACTTAAACGTAATAAAAAATATTTAAAACTTTAAAAGATATGCAAGAAAATTCAATGAATTAAAAAATTTTGTATAAAAATTTAAATTTAAAAAAAATTGTATTAAAATTTTAATGTAAAAAATGTTTACTAACCTTTAAAAGTTTTGAAATAATTTTGGATCAAATTAAAATAAAAAAATTTTGTATCAATATTTAAAAATTTTAACAGTTTTTTACCTTATGCAGTTTTATAGCTCACTGTCACGTTATTGAGCGAACTACAGTTTTATAAGCAAATTACGAAAAATATTTAACATAAATTGTATACATTTGTAAAAATAATCATTGTTAGCGACTGCTGGGTCCCAAAAAAAAAAATTATCATAGCTCTTTATCGCACCTGCAAATTTATGTGTATCTACGGGTTGTATGAGTAACATTTTGAATTGTCAGGTCGTATGAGTGTTATTGAGTATTGCCAGGTCGTCTGAGTAGCATATGTTGGGATCGTCTACAAGAAAATATCCGAAGCTTTAGTACATTTACTCAAAAGTTAAATAAATTGCAAAAAATTAAATAGTATTCACTTAATCAGATATAAACAATATATTATTTATGTAGCTGATTTGAGCAACCAATTCGCACTGTACTTAGTTGTTCAGTGGTCTCCGGTTCGATGCCCGCTGTGGGCGGGCAATGACGGGCAATAACAGGGAAAAATTTTCTCGTACTGCATCAATTGCATGCAAATGAAGAAGCACATTTACATAAAAGGAGGTATGTAAATCTAGGAGAAATTTGTCTACATTAAATAAAGGTGTTAACGGCTAGAAAAAACATGAATGAGAATCAGGTAGTCATATATACATATGTGTTGAATATAAGGTGGCACGATATTAATCATCCAATTTTGATTTTGAATAACTTTTTTACTAAATAAAAAAAATGACCTCGAGTGATCGAAATCTTTGTTTTGACCTTTACGCGCTCCATTACTTGTACGATATAATAATATAATTAATATGATAAATCTTCTCATAGGGTAATTTTTTTTGTGCCATCATGTACATATTGCTCGTTTGATGGGAAACCGTCTAAGTTCAAAAAATCAAGAATTTGAAAAATTAATAACTCAAGAATTCGGAAACCTAATTTGATGATCCAAAATTTTCTTTTATCAATTTATTATTTTCTAACATCTACGAAGAATATCGTAAAACCATTTTTCATAATTTTTTTCTTCTATTTATGGTTTTTTTAATCTCTTTAAAACAATTTTAATTGTTAATTGTTGTTTTTTTTATTTTATTTTATTTGTTTGGTTTATTTTTGCTTTATTTGTATTTTAAAATTATAAAAAGCAAAAAATATTTCTTTTATGCCTTATTTAACATTTGCCAAGTGGGTGGATGTACAATTTTAACCATGGATAAAATTAAAAAATGCAAATTATTGAAGCTTTTTATGAAAATGGTCGATCTTTATGAACAAAATATCGCAAAATTCGTGATTTTCTTGTCGGCAATTCAAAGGGTGGTTAAAAAAAACAAAATTTAGCAACTGGCTCTACCGAGAATAGAAAAAGGACTGGCAGATCCGACTGCTAGTTTTTGAAAAGTAAAGTTTATGTGAATAAGCCGACAACAATTCCAGAGTGGAAATACAACATTCGGAACGAGTTTGCTGAAGTCAATGCGATAATGTGTGACCGAATACTTGAAAATTTTAATTCTCGTATGACAGTTTGAAGACGTACTCATGATGGACATTTAAATGGCATATAAATCACATATAATTGTTAAGAGCCGTTTAATAATAGAGCCGAATAAAAATAGTGTAACCTGAATCTTAATGTTTAAATGTTTTATTTTAAAACAACACCTACATTTTTGAGATACCCTTTATATGATATTAAACGAGTATTACTCGTAGCTGGCCGCACCCACGATTCATACCGAATATGAATAGCTCAAAATCTTACGAAATTGCAATTCAAATCGATTTCATTAAAACATTTCAGTTAGAATGCATCGCCACAGAAAATCCCAACCCTACTTTCTTAATTACCTCGCCTCCCTCTTTGTCACATTTCAAGTGTCAAGCTTTCTAAATTGAATTGATAGTCTAGCAGTAAACGTAGTTGGCATTATCTTCAAAAACACAAAAAGCAAATACATTCAGTTATTTACTCTTTGGCACTTTACATGTCTACTCGTATTTACTTGTTTATTATTAACCTAAGTTATCAGTGTGCCCCACGAGTAGTGTCCCTTCTGATTTTTTTGTGACTTTTTTTATTTGTCATATGTCTACACAGCTGTGTTTGCATTTAGTTTCTTGCTCTGTTACACTCGCCTATTCCCCTGCTTGCACTCTCCGAAATCTATTAATGTACCAATGCACGCGACCATGTGGTTGTCGTGGTTGTCGTGGTCGTCGTCGTCGCAAATATGCAACCTTCTTCGTCCGCTACCATTACCTCCTCACCTGCCTGCCTGCCAGCCTGCCAGCCAGTCACCCATCCACTACGGCCAACTGCTCACTCTTTTGCCACACTTACGTGCACTACGTATTGTTTACAATGTTTTGACATTCGACAATGAAACGCTCTCCTCGTCTGTTACTATTATTACCAAACAAAGCCACTTGTACCGCGTGGTGTATGTTCGGAAGTAAGTGTAAGCGTTGTCTTCAGTTACCGCCACCGCTGCCGTTGTAGTACCTACAACCCGCATACGGACATAAGTTACGTTCAGTTCACGTGCCAGAGAATGCGCTTCATTATTCATTCAAGCTTCCTAGTCGCATCACCTTTGTGCGCATCCTTTTGTTGTGAGTGAGTGAGTGGATACTGTGCGAACAATTCCGCTGCCACCATAGATTGCTGCAGAATATGTATGTATGTATGTATGTGTGTATGGATGCATGTATTTGTATGAGTGAGCGTGTGTTGTAGGTGTGTGTTTGTATATTTACGTGTATTTAGATGTGAAAGGAAAGCTATCACAATCAACTTGTGAACTTTCATATCGTGCTCATCATGATATGATTGAATTACTACTTTTTCTACAGTGCAAATTATAATGAACACCAATGCTGCTGCCACTACCTGCCGGTAATAGTGGTGGCCAATGTGGATGAATGCTCAAATGGCAACAGAGTTACCATCAAATTCATATGTGTGTATGTATGTGCATTCACGTGCAAGTGTGTAGACGATCTACAGCCTCACAACTATAACTAAAATATAAAATGTGTGCATAAGTAATATTTTATATGTATGTATGTGCGCACATACCTACTTATATAACATATGCATACATATTATATATATGTACATACACCTATGTACATACGTACATTCAACCGTGAATACATTGTATGGTAGTAGGAAATGAAATTCTGAAATGTATTTAAAACGAATGTATACCAGCTTGTCTTCCGGCGCATGGTGTGTACATACAGACATTCTTACATACTAACATGCGATTGTCCATGAAAGGGTTTATATCTACTTGTATATATATATGTATATGTAATTTAAATGCACGTCTATACTTGTACATATGTATGTATGTCAGCGTATTTATTTATTTGCCTGAAATCATTGTGAGCAATCGTCCAGTCAGTCATTCAACTAGGCCACCGTCGTCCATTCGGTTTCTTTCCTTTGTTTTTAATCGCATTTGCTTGTGTGGTTCTAAAGATCTTTCTTATATCCGCTATTTCTTGCTTATATGCATGCATGTATGTGTGCATATGGTATATTCACCTACACATGCGGTCAATAAAGTGCAATCAGTTTTTCGACCTCGAAAAATCGCGATACATTTTGTGATATAAACAATATATTGAACTCGTATCAGCGCTGAACTAATTAATATGCCTAAAGAACAACTTTTCATTCGAGTTTAGTACAGATTCTGGATTCATTTTTTGATATAAAAAAGCAGTAAGTTGCGAATAATATTTAGTGGGTTTTGCAATAAAAGGTCAAAGAAAATGGCTGCGATCAAACATAACAAACAAAAAATCTTGGCTTTGTTGATGTATTTTGGAAGTATGGTAGAGGGGTTGGAGTACGAGTAGTATGTAAAAGCAGTACACTTTACATAAGAATTCATTTGGCATACATATGTAGTCTTATCAGGTATTTAGAATTGCGAAACACAAATAAATTAATAAAATCAAAACACTTCATTCGCTCCTGCGGCAAACAAGTACATCACGTGTCCCAGACGTCAAAAGTACCCAACGGATTAATGCATGACGTGAATGACATAATGAGCAAATAACCGCATTTTGATATGTGTGGTTTTACCATGTTTGGTCAAAATTTTCTTTTCAAATTTATTTGAATTATTTTTTATGAAAAATACAGTAAATTTTATAACAATGACCATATTAATGCAAGTTGCCAACTTTGTGCAAGATTTATAAAAATTCGGAAAATTTTCATCAAATTCGAAAATTAAACACTTAAAAATAATTTGGTTCCACAGCTTTTATAGTCCATTAATTTTTTTGCGCATTTTCTCCATATAAGAAAAATGTCGTGCATTCTTTATATGAAAAAAAATTGGCAAACACCATCAAGGAAAACATGATTAATTTGTACTTCAGTTCACTCAAATTAAATAGGCTATTTATACCCAAAAATTTTCTAGAATATCCGCATAAAAAGTGAGAAATTTTAATGGAAAGTGGATGAATATTTCAAAATTTCGCATAAAGTTTGAAACTTGACTTTATGTGATTTTTATTATACAAGGTGGCGCAAAATTATTCACCCTGTTGGAAGATTTATAATTTTTGACGTCGTACGTCAACCATATTTGGCACTTGTGAACTAGACGCAGCAGTGTACAAACACAGAAGCAATAGAGCGCGTAAATACGAACATAAAAATTTACATCACTCAAAAAATTTTTATTTAGTAAAACAGTTATTCAAAAACAAAATTGGATGAAGGTCAAAATAAAGATCTCCGCTACACAAAATCCTATGTTTTTAATTAAAATTTGATGATTAATTTTGAGCCACCTTGTAGGATCTACTATATTTTCATTAATTAATTATTGAAATTATCACTTATCAGTAAGTCTTTATAATTCTGATGCTAATCTTCGAAAACACTTTTTGTTAAACTCCTTCTCAGCTGGGCGGCTTTCTCGTAAAGTGCAGGCCCTGGAATAATAAATAACAAGAACTTTAAAATCTATAACTATTGCCTTTGGAAGTATGTAAGAGGTTTTTCAAGATCAAATTTTAATAAGTTAATTTCGAAAAAATAGTAGTAGTTTCGTAAAGTTCAAAATAAAGATTTCCATTACTCAAAGATATTTCTTTTATTTAGTAAAAACGTTGTTGAAAAAAGAAAACGAAAATTGGATGATTTGTGTACTAATCCTCTAACTTCTCTCTGAATGTCACATTTTAGGCATTTTTCAAATAAAGTGCCATAAAGACCCTCTCTGAGAGACAAAAATGGGTAACGAAAAAATTGCTGCTAAAACTTTATTTCATTTGATCGCCCGACATATTTTCGCAAAGAAATTTCCCACCCGCCAGACCTTCAATTTGTGGTATCGCACCATAGCTTGAATGTATCGATGTTATCGAGCTCTGCTCACAGAAAGTCCATTAAAATTGTTTCAAGCCGAGAGCAATTGAGAGTAACGGTGGCTTTTTCCGAAACATTTCGAAAGAAGTAATGTGTGATGATAGCGCCACATCATAAACCGCACCAAACAGCCAAACTTTGTGAATGCATCGCGGCTTAATCGAACATGTGTGGATTATGTTCACTCCAATAAGGCCAGTTTTGCTTTGCTGAGTCAAAAAATCAGTCTTGTCCGAAGACTTGACGACCCACATCATGACGAAATTCGCTTTGAGTATTTACAACTGAGCCGGAATTTCGATAATATCTTTTAATTTTCACACGTTCGGCAAGCGTGAAACGATGCACGATAAAATGATAATTCTTACTGAATATTTTGACAGCTGGTTGTCTTCATTGCGAACTTTGGCACCTGGTGAAACACAAAAATTGAAAGAATCATCATTGTTATCCGATCACACTGTACTTAAATAAAAGTTCAAATTGTGAAGCTACTTGCGAAATTTCATAAGAATATCTCAAAGATATCACAGTAACTTGAAGTTGTTTGCCAAGTTCCATATCATCTATTGTTATTATAATTTATTCAACTTAAAAAGTGCTCGCATTTGCACCTCGATGATATTTTGATCGAACATTAACAATAATACGTGTAATTATTTGCACTTTGATTCGTATAATAAATATTTTCGCGCATTTTAAAATCATTTGTGCCTCCTTTGTCCAGCATTTATTGTATTTGTTTTTAAAGGTTGCAAAACAAAGTTCAATTATACGTGTGTATGTGCACATGTATGAGTGCTAAAAATAAAATGAAGTCAATTGTACAAAAGTTGATAAACCGGAGTGAATAGTACTTTTTATCGAATATTTATAAATAATAAAATGTAAGGCGATTAGAATATTGCCTCAATGCGCTTGGTATACTATACATATGTTTGTTTGTATGTACATATGTATGTGTATGCTTATTGTTTTATTAATTCTTATTTTTTCAAATTTTTTATCGCATCATATAATAGCTCAAACACAAGCAACGATGTCAGTGAGTTATTTGTATAAGGTGGCACAAAATTAATGACCCTATCGGAAGATTTATAATCGACGCGGCGTCGTACGTCAATCATATTTGACAATGGTCAATAGATTTTCATCACTCAAAAAAAAAACTTATTCAGAAACAAAATTGATTAAGCGATTAAAAAAGTATTAAAAAATGAATAATTTTGCGCCACCTTGTATATTATTATTTCGCTTGAAGTGATATGGGACGGACAGTTTTGATGGATTGAGTAAACATTTAATTGTGGATTTCGGTGCAAACAAATTGAGTTGTGCACAACAAATAAACTTTCCATTTATATGTACGCCTATGTAACTATACATAGATTTTTAAACGACCATACTCGTATAACCTTTGAGGAAAAAAGTTTTGTAAATTCAAACGTCCGTGCATACCTTCTTATATATGGACATACCATGCGCTTGCTGGCTCGCTTAATTTTTGAAATTTATTGATAGGTATTCTGTTTGTTATTAATTTGTTTATAACAAATTGTACAAGTTGGCATTTACATACAAACATACATACATACATAGATACGTACATCCATTCCATGTGCAATTTTTTCCTCATTTACTCATTTGCCTAATTTTCATGTTTGTGAACGCTCCATTGGCAGTGGTGTAAATATGTACCGCATTGATGGCAACATATGCCAATCCGGCATAACTGATTTAGGGTGGAGGTGGAGGAGTATGTATCGACGCTCGTGTAGAGTGTATGCGCATAAATTATCTATTCTAAAGGGTTATTCAACATGTTGCACTTCGAATCATTTATTTCTCTTTTATATATAATATATAATTAAACTTAGGAGGGGGCTTTTCAAAAATAATTAAAACAAATTTTTTCGCTAAAAATTTTGTTCAAAAAAATTAAATTATTTTCCAAAAAATTTTTTTTAAGTAAATACATTTTATCCTGAATAATTACAAAAATTAAGTTATTAAAATGTTTAAAAGAATAAAAGTTATTTCACTTTAAAAACTCAGCCAAACTTTTCAATACTGAGTAAATCTGAAAATTTAATTTATTCAATTTACTTCTATCCTACAAACAAATCAATTTCAGAAAAAATTACTACAGCGTCAAAAACACTTGGAATGCATGGAACTGTAGACTTGGTTGAGACAGGCAATTGAAAAGGTAGCGCTTCGTGCGGCTAAGTACCATTTATTTCTAAAATTCTAGCGTAGTGTCTCGGGGTTCTAGCTATCGGTGACCCTTTTGTTGCCAAGGAGTTGGCTTTCTGAGGAAGGCTTTACATGAATGATTGCGTAAGCAGTGAGCGCTTTCAATTTGTTTTTCACAAGTCGGTTGAGAAATTTGCTAGTCGTGTGCAATTAACTGTTTATATTAGAGTTCCATATTTCGCATAACCTAATGTTTAACCTTTCAATGTGATGTAGTAGTCACACAAAAGTATTAAGTGTAAAGCAAATTGTGGCCAGCAAAAATATTTGTTAATTAAATGAGCCAGCCAGCTGGTGAAGTTATGAACTCATGCTTATAGGTGTACATACGAGTTTATCCGTGAAGCATTGGTCTCATACATTAATTTTAGGAGCTTAGGTTGTACTGAAAGTAGGCGTTCATGCATTTTTCTTCTTTTTTTAACTCATATTTGAAATGCTCAAACCGGTTTCTATTAAAACTCGCCAAGCACTTGGGATTTTTGCCATTACATATTTGTCGGCTTCAGTCACTACACACGTGCTCGTGCATGTGTGTAACACCTATGTATATACCATATGTACTTATGTATGCATGATCAGTTGGTTCTTTACTCTTTTATGTTAATGAACTTGCACTCTTATTTGGGTTTCTTGTTTTTTTTGTTTGTTTGTTGTAATTAAGTTATTTCTGAGTATTCTGCGCCGCTAATATTTATTTACTCATTACTTGTTTTGGGTGACTTCTGGTGCTATTAAAAATGTACATATATTAATGTACATATGTATATATGTATGTAAGTATAAAGTTTCTTTAAAATAAAACACATTTTCAGTCTGTTATTAACAGTTAATGAATGGATTAAAGCAGCTGGTAAATTGAAATTTATATTTTTAACAGCGGAAGAGGAAGTATAAATGCATATGCACAGATGTCTGTTATTCATTAAGAAAGTTTCCAATACAAAAAAAAAAAATCAAATTGTAAGGTCAAAGAGTCCTTAATATGCCAATTCCTTTGAACAACTCAGTGACATTTTAATGCTCCGCTTTACGCATATTACATTTATTTGTATATTCTGTTAAAAAAGTAACGGATGTCATTTATTGAAATGGATATGGACCACCTTTTAGATATTCAGCCTTATCACTGTACCCATGTGCACTCAAAAAAGTGCTACCAAACTCAAATGCGAAATATTAACCAGTTGGCACCAAGTAAACACACGAATTTTATCATAAAAACGTGTTTGCAATAGTTTTCCATTTCTTGAATTAATTTTCTAAAATCTACTGAAAATGCGGTAATAGTATTTTTGAATGAAGAGAGCTAACAACATTTAAGAATACTTCAGATGCAGTTGAGAACGCTGAGATATACCTTGAAATCTTTGGAAATGGATGACACTTTGGCGATTCCTAGGCACTACAATTATAATTTCAGTTTTGAATAAAAGATTTCTTAAACAATTTCGATTGAACGCAGCAGGTGGAAAGCTTCATTGCCGCATTTTTCCCCAAAATATGTCCACTTCCATTTTTTGGCATTTGATGTAACTCTGGAATTCTAGGGGAATTCTTTTCAAATTCTGGATTTTCTTATAATAATTGCAGCTATCGAGCGTGCTGGTGACGCGATGAACAAAAAATACACACAAGCAAATTTCTTAAAAAAGAATATTTTTATTAAATTTAATACTCACATTTTTACTAAATTACCACATTTTAAAAAATCGATAAAACAGAAAAGGATCTCAATTAGTAAGTTTTTTCTGACAACCTCAATAAGCCATTTGAATATTTTTTTGTAACTTCCAATCGAGAGATGTGTTATAAAAGCCTTAAAGTCTTTGTTAGAGCGGGCAATAAACAGGGCGCTACGAATGAACACACTGCACGTATTTCGAATTTACGATTTAATCATTCGAGCTCAGTGGTGCCTTTTTCGTACAGTCTAAGAAAATCTTACTATGTACAATGGGTTTGTGAAAATGGTTCTTTGGGTTTTTTTGTTCTATGTTTCTCGGTAAATTTCTCTGCCTCATTTCTTAACGCAATTCTTCAGATGTGTGAGTAAAAGCTTTGAAAATAAATTATTTTTTGCCGTATTCTTAAAATTTCGTTATTTTGGATTTAGCTGATTAAAAATTCTATTTGAATTATCGTGTTTTTAGCAAAATGTCATATGCGGAATTGTTGAAAATTTTAACGGTAACCTACGAGCATTCAGTAAGTCGAAAAAACAGTCATGCATGAATTTGTCTTTTTCCAATCGCCCACCTTTGTGAAAGAGCAAAACATCGAAAAAGTTAAAAAATGTTCAAGGGCATTGTTTCAGTTGTTAATGAAAAAAAAAGATTAAAATGGTAGAAGTTTATTTAAAAATAAATAAATGTTCCCAAAAAATCTTTCTTTTTTAGTTTTGAACAAACTTTTTTTCTAAAGTTCATTTAATCCTTAAAAAAAGCTAAAAATATCAAAAACAAATTAAGATATTTCACGCTAAAAAACTATGCCAAAGTTTTTTTTTTAATTTTATACGTTTACTTCTTATGATACTCAAGCCTACAAATAAAGCAATTTTCACAAATATTTACGACAGTGACCAAAATACTTGGATCACAACATGATATTAAATCGGCCAGAACGACTTAAATGCGCTTTCGAAATCGTTCGATGAAAAGTGTTTAAAGCTTGGAAGAACCGTATATTGTATAATAATTACAATAGCTATTACTTTAAGGGTATAAAAAGAATATCAATGTAATAACAAAAAATTTTTTTTTCGCTTTTCTGTTTTAATTCATTCTGATGACAGGCGTCGGAAACCATGGATTATCCCATCTTATCTTTTTAAGTTTGCTATTTTAAGTTGATAATAAAGGGAAATCCATGCAAAAATAAGAGAATCACTAAGAATACTCACTTTTATACTTTTTGTGTTTTTTATTCCTTGGTATACTATACATTTAGACTTTTCCACTTGATTTCTTATTATTTTACATTTTTGTGCTATTACTAATTATTATTCTTACATTAAAAAGACTCCGATGCACAGCGAAAATGCTTGTGATTGTATTTTATAATACAACTATGAAAAAATATTAGTAATTTTTCTTCAAAATTCCAGAAATGGTTGTGCCTAAAAAAAATTTGATCGAAATTATTATTTAAACTCCATTAGTAACGTAAAAGTAATCACAATTTTACATTCAGTAGCTATACCCAGAAATCGTGTCGACCGGTGTAATTGAACTGTTTTCATTACAATGCGTATCGACAAATTCTGTGAACTTATCGCACAAAGTTATAAGCTTACGCACATACACATGCACACGCACGCACGCACTTTCGATTGGCCCAGTTTATTGAGCATTTCTTTGTGTAGCTGTCAAACAATGAACTCAAGATTATTAGTGGATCCCTAAAGGCTATAACAATTATATGCAATTTAATCAGTGGACTTTGTAGGCTGATTGCAGTCAGCACACTTCCAAAAGCACAAGTATTTACTAGTACCCATACATACACACATTTAATATATGTATATGCACCATTGATCGTTGCCTCACTTACTGCATGACAGTGCCAACTTATCTACATATAAACGCATACCTACATACACACATACCTGCTTGCACATTCTGTGAATACTGTGGGCGCAAGCATCTCTATAAATATGAAGTAAAATCACCGCACTGTCATAACTAACTATCGTGCTCGACGTCAGTTTGCTCGTTTATTTTATTATTTACTTAAGTTGTTCGTAGCTATTTCACTTTTCACTTTTCTCTTATATCTTATTACGCGCCCAGCATTTGTGGAACGCATATACAAAAAAAGAATTGTTTACATTAAATTGTTGTATACAATTTTATATTTGCGGGTTCTCGAAATAAAATCGCATCTACACAAAGGTGTTAACTAAAAGTTTTTTTTTATTTATTTATTTATATTTTTTTTGTCGGTGAATTAATGTGCGAAGCATGCGCCTTTTATTTGAAAAATATTTCTTTTCTTTGCTGCCGCTGCTATTGTTCGCCAGCAACTTGGGTACAATTGTATGTGTGTAAGGCACTCAATGTATTGTGTTTAGGTCCATCTATATGCATATGTATGTATACATACCTGTGTTGGGTGCTAAGAGCTATTGCTCTTAACCCTCGTGTCACTACTAGGTGTTTATGTGTGCTGACTAAATGCGTGTTGCATGCTAATAATAATGCAAACAACTCGTGGCAAAAAATTCACATGCATATGTATATCTGTATGGGCGTCCATATGCAATGCTATGTAGGATCACTGCAGCCACACCAACAATAAACAGGAGCACTTAGCCATTTGCAATTCCAGATTGCCTGCTTTTGCTTCTCCATCTCACTCTATATATTTTACTGTTTTTGTAGCTAAAAATTGCCAACCTGTTGAGTTGTTTACTGACTAAATAAATATTTAGATATTTTTGTTTAACACATTTCATGTGTGTGTGTGTGTGCACGGGTTGAATGCAGTACTATGCACACAATATAGTAAATTTATTTAAACTTGCTTCTCGTTCCAATTTACTCGCAGCTTATTATTGCATTATCAGGCAAAAAATAACAAAAGTCAAGTGTGTGATTGCTGCAGCTGTGCATTTAACGGCAAGTTGGTTTACAGGCCCATTACACTTGGCAGTTTAGTCTGTTCAGTGAATATTTTTGTTATCGCTTAAATAAGCTAATGCTGATCAATAACATAAAACACGTGTAAATATTTCATTTACCCATACATACATACATATGTGTAATGCTTCTAGTAATGTTATCAAAAATATGAATAAACTTGTTGCTCAGCACTGTCGAAAAGAAACATCAAAGGTTGGGGTTATCCCTCGGCAGGTAATGACAATCATCTGTGTCAG
The DNA here is from genome assembly GCA_037575425.1 of Anastrepha fraterculus. Lineage (NCBI taxonomy): Eukaryota > Metazoa > Arthropoda > Insecta > Diptera > Tephritidae > Anastrepha > Anastrepha fraterculus. The sequence goes on along the minus strand of JAYXIM010036837.1, from coordinate 29,584 downwards.
GAAAAAGCTTCAAATAAGAAGCCATAACGCACACAAATATTTTTCTCTGCATGATGGAAAACAGGTTCCAATAAATTTGGATAAATAAAAAATTATGGATGTGATTGCAACTCTTTGTCTTATATCTGTTTCTTTCCCTTAATTTTTTTTTTTTGCGTTTTGTGTTCTCTTCCCCCGATACATAATCATTTGCCCTATCACGTGGGTTTCTATGGCGATTTACCAAAAGAATGCCCAAAAGGTGGGAATTTCGTCCCCTATTATATTTCGTCGTCTATTACAGCAACCTTGTTAATTTGGTAAAAAGTCTGATTTTGTTGTACAGTGTAATTTAATTAGAAATAGGTAATGCTTGACGTAGCTGTCAAATCAAATGTTTAAATTTTTTTCTTTTTTTGCCTCCATTTTGTAATACATGCTGTAACACATCCTGGCCTTAACAAAAACAGAACCGTTAAAAAGTAGATATCTCTTGAAACATAATCTCTCCTTTAAATAGTCGTATAGTAGTAACATATCACTCAACGCAATAATATATATATATATATATATATAATTAACCGTCAAACCCTTTTTTGGATGTTTGTCCCAGCTCCTCCTATTTGTGGTGCGCGTCATGATGTTGTTCCACAATGTATACATACATTGTGAGAAATGGTTCACTAAAGGAGGCGAATAGTCAGAAGTTTTCACTTCACCTCATTTACAAGTATGATACATATATGTGTACTTTTGTGTTCTAATTGAAAGGCGAATTTCTTTATAAAATTTACCTTTTTTGTTAATGGATATGCTTGGTTTTATTTTGAAATTAATTCAAACTTCAAACCATATACAAAAAATAAAAACAAATCACAAATTTTTCCACAATTCAACGGGTTTTTAATTAGAATTTCTAGAAAAATGTTTGGTTACTGTTTTATTGCTTATGAAATTAAAACAGTTTTTATAAAAGTTATAATTATAATTTCAAACTTTATACAAAACTAACTAACATTCATCAAAAAAAAAACTTAAAATATTGAAAAGTTATCTTTTGTCACCGGCTGTATTTATCAACAGAAAAAGAGACGTTTCGGGCATGTATGGAATTATATCTGAATTACATATATTTCTACGTCATATGTAATTTTAGTTGCAAAGTTTCTGCTATTTACGGTAGCTTTAAAAAGGTAGATACGCTTCATCGGTATCTGAACAACGGCAGGCAGATAGCAAAATTCTAATTCATCTGATAACACAGGTAGACAGAAATTTTAACAGGTACCAGAGGGAACCACTTTTTCTCAGGTACTGAATGCAAATTCAGGGTCATGGTTAGTCTGGTGATCCAGGTTTTCTAGATATTTTAACCTAAAAGTGTAAAAAATGCGGTTTTGGCCTCTATTTAAGACTATGTAGTATTGCGATTCGTTTCCAAATCAAAAGAAAAAAACAAAAAGAAAAAAAGCTATACACAACATATGCAAATCTTCTTCTTTCGAATGCCAATGCTTTCTTCCAAAATATTGAATTTAAAAAGTTTCTAAATGCATACGTGCTCTTCAGGGATTTCTGAATATTGGGAAATTTCTAAATTTACATTTAAAAATTTTTTAAATACGCTACTTTCATCTTCGTATGTACCTATTTGGTATGAGCTCCGATATCTAGTCCGTGCATTTTGTACATCATTGTTATTTAAAATTTTAAATAACTTAAATTACTACTATTTAAGTACGACGAAATACCGTCATAATTGGTAGGCGTTCAATATGCTACTAAATTGATTCAATTAAACAGTTTACAAAATTTGCAATCAAGCCAACATACACTTGAACGAATACTTAATCAATTGATCGATTCAATTGATTTGTGTTTTACGTAAATGCTCGAAAAATTTTAAAATAATAAATTTCGATTTCGAGATAACTTATGAGCAAATGTGCTGAATGCATATCTGTAACTAACTACGCGTACATACATATATACATACATACATATGCAGTAATTGCTAGGCAATAGAAATTTGAAGCAAACAAAAAATCAGCATGGATACAAATATCCATGTAGCAGGTGATCGTGTTCGCATATCAAAGCCGACATCAACTCATCGTTTGACTTTATCAATACGAGCATGAGTCAACGCACGAGCGCTAAGTTAATTACCCAATCACAAAGCACAAACAAACCAATAACCCAACGGACACACGCACGTGGAGTATAACACAGAGAAGAAAAACACAGCAGGTTTGCGATAGCACAGCGTTGATGAAATTACCTTGTAAAGCTTTTGATAAAATTTATCGCTCTGGTCATATACATGCACGCGTGTACTTAGAATGATACTTTTGTAGATGTATACATATATACATGTGTACCAATACATATACATACATATGGATGCACACTCAAGTCCTCGAGTAAATCTACTCGTACATTGACAAATACAGGAATTTCTTCGCTTTTGCCGCGCCGCTGCGTGCCGTGTCACTTGCCCGCGTTGTCAGCGAATATCTGTCACTTGTGAACAGCATATCTAACTAAGTACATTTTACTTTGGCTTTAGCCTGGCCTCTTGTTCCTTGTCAATCTTAAGTAACGAACCTGTTATTGTTTTTCTGATGGCTCCTATCTTATCTGTTTTCTGCTCTATAATAACGTTATCTCGAAATACGCTTCAAGTATTTGTCATATTTATTTCTTAGCTGGCGTATTACAGATAACATACATTGCTAATTATAAGTATGAACATGTGTAGAGCGTGTTATTGTTGTTGTTGTTTTTACGGTCGTTGTCTATTTGGCACTGCATGCTGATTAAAGTTATTTACAAATTCAAATTCATTGTGTGTTCGGTGACTGCAGGCCCCTTTCCAGGCCAATAAGCTTGGCAACCAGAGTGAGAAGATACGATTTTTTGCCTCCAGTAACTGATTGTTTGTTGCTGTCTGTTTTTGACTTGGTTGCAGACTCTTTAGTTAGCCTAATTATCGCCAACCAATTGCCATTGCCTACAATAACATTTAAAAACAGCAAAGACTGTGATATTGTCACATCAGCATTTTATAATTTAAGCAAACATAATTAAAATATTTCTGTGTCACATAGATTTTTGCGTATGTATCTATGTATGTGTTTATGAACATTTAATAATAAGCGCCCAATTGTGTAAGTAGTGGTAGTAAATTATATGGTTGTTTGTTTTGTTGCGATATTATTTTAAATAGTTTTCTTTATACATTATATTCTAAATTATTTTTGTTATTTATAAATATTTTTGTCGCATTCTCAAGTGCTGATTACTCAATAAAATTTATAGCAATTCCTAATTCACTAACGCTAATATAAAATTGTTTACACACACACACACACACACATAACCAGTCGCACAGTCAACGTTTTTTTTTAATTAAAACGAAGAACAAAGACAGCGCACATACTCGCTCTCAAAAGTACTCGTATATGCGAGGAATTGTGTGCGAAAAAGTTGCAATAAGTCTGAATGAAAAAATGTATTAAAAAAAAAAACAAATATTATTATAAAAAATATTTTCGTTATGTGCCGCTTTTGTTTATTTTTAAATATTGACACAAGATAAAATCCTTTCAATTTTTAAAATTTAGTACATTTTAACATTGTTCAAATGAGGTAAATACATATCAGTAGAATTTTACGTGGTAAATGTGACTTTTAAATTTTTTTATTCCTTTTTTTTTTTTTGGAATTCCGTGGTATTTAAAATATTTTAAATTAACAGCTAAGCGTGTTGATATTTTGCAATTGCTTAAAATATTGTCCCAACATTTTTTGTTTTATGCTCTTGGAATTACAGTTAGTTGGTCGTATATAAATCGGTTGCGTTCTGATATCATAAATTCGCCCCTTGTGGGAACGTTACCGCGTTTTACCCCATAGATATACGAGGAATGCTGCTGAAGTGACAGTACTTGGCCGGATATAAATCTGGATTGTTCCGGTTACGTAGAACCGACTCCCATGGGAACGTTACCACGGCTCTGTCTGCGGTTGTGGCTTGTGGCAAATGCTAGTGCCTCTTCATTATATCTAAGCATTAAGTGATATAACTTTCAATTTGACTCAATTTATATTGCAGCTACATTAACGCGAAAAAAAAACTGCGACGCAAAATCTTTGCAGAGCATTTAAACGAAATCACATATCAAATCTGTTCCAAAGTGATCAATCAACTCTTTCCAATCCATAAAGGAGTATAACCTCTGTGGCGGCTCCATTTTGTATAAGTTGAATTTGTTAACAAATTGTATGACGTACAAATTGCAAAATTATAAAATTTCCTGATCTTATAAACTAAACTAAAACTATAAAACTAAATTAAAAAAAGCGCTTGTTTGTTGGAAAAAAGTCACGATTCAAAAAAATTAAAAATTCAAGTAAAACGACTTCAGGGATTTTTAATTACTCATTTGAACTTACAAAGTAGGGCTCAATATAAATGTTTCCAACAAGAAAAACTCTGCTAAGTTTCAGAAATATCATATCACCTCAATAGAGTTAATTCAGACGCCTGGTTTTTGTATATATTGAAGGTTTGTCGTTTGCTGAAGGTTACCTCAGCTGCACGTATTTGTACGTAAAACTTGTAATTTTCAAGTTTATTATTTCTGTGTTTAATAGTTTCGCTCTTATAACATATGCTGTTCCCAATAATCAGAACATTTACTTTGCTTAATACAAAATGTTTATGTTTATGCTAAATATAAAGGAAAACATTTTTTTGTACGAAAATTTTACCTCTTTAAATTCTGCATTAATTAAATTCTCTCTTTCGCTTGTGTAGTTATGGAAAGTATCTATCAAAAATACTTACACTGGTAATACGGCTACCACTGTTAACATTAACATTTTCTGTTGGCTCCACTCCATTCTCCATTTTGAAAGTGAGGTTGACGCGCTTTGGCAAAAATCAGTTGTATGGAGATTTGGATATTTGAATTCGATATTTTGCTATAATTAAGCAACTTCCGCCGCAGTTAAGGCTCGGGGAAAATAGTCTATACTTATTACGATAAATTGTAGAAAAAATGTCTTTTTGCTCAACAAAATTATTCATACTGAACTTTTGAAGGAATATCATTTTTGATAACAAATATGTACTTAAGTCATACTGGTTTTACCAGTACTATATCCGAAATCTACTCTTCAGCATTAAAAAATTATAATTTATTCATGCGATTTGGGCAGCCCCAAAAAATCGTTTATTAATTGCTAATCCTTTGAGAGAAATTATCTGTCATGCTGAATGTTAGTATAGAGTTTTTTTCTTTCTCTCACGCTTTATGTGTCTTATTTCAAAATTATTATTATTATTTGGCAAAATTGTTGGTGTAATAATAAGCAAAATTTTTGATTACTATTATTTTGTAGACAGCGTCAGTTAAACCTCTGCGCACATGCCTGCACATTAACGAATATTCGCATATATATGTAAACATGATTGCATGTAGGGTACGTACATATGTGTGTGTGCCTATAAGCAGCCATGTTATTAACATCTTGAGCCAGTCATAGGCGTTTGCTCGTATTTCGTAAAATTATAAATTAGATCATTGGGTGTCATATGGCAAGTGGAAAGTGGAAGGGGCACTTACATACATGCTTGCACATAATTATAAACCCTAGTAGCTACTCATAATACATATGCTTGTAACTGTGTACATTTTTTCATACATAGAAATACTCAAGTGAGAACGTTGCATTGACTATTTACGTGCACCTCCGCGGCCTTGTTAGAATACTAATTAGAATTCATAGAAATTTGTGTCAATACTTCAAAATTCTTTTAGCCTCTTAAAATTTTGAATGTTCAGCTGGTAATTACAACACATACATACATACATTGTTTATGTATACCTAAAATGTTCTTCAGAATATTTGTAGGTATATATTTACTTCCGTCCATTGGCCTCTTTAAGCTTATAAGCCATGTGAACAGAATCTAAAAGAACGTTTTTAAGTCTTGCTTGTCTGTTGACTTTTTTTTAATAAGAGTTACTTTTTTACTATTTATAGTTTTTTTGGTTTTTTGTTATTTAATTTCAATAAATTTCACTGACTTTCAAAATGGTTTCGTTTATTTTAAAAACGGTTCCGTTTGTTTTGGAAAAAATTTCGTTTATTTTGAAAAAGGTTTCGTTTATTTTGCAAAGAGTTCCGTTTAATTTGAAAATAATTTAATTTAATTTGAAAATGCCATATTTCGAAATATTATGCTGTATAATAATTTGATTCAATTACCAACAGCTACTGCTCTGTATCTTATTAGTTTTATAATTTAATATAGAAATATTTCGTTCTCCGCATTTTCCGTTTCAAAAGAGCTGACGCTTGGCGCTAGATACTAAAATAAAATACTAATTTACAACCCTTTTGGTTTGAATTTGTTTGCTTTTTCCTGTTAAGGGGGTCTTCTACCGTCACGGTTTGAAAAAATCGATTTTTTTTTTTTAGATTTTTTAAAAGCTACTAATGTTAAGAGTATGCTATAAAGAGGGTTTTATGAAAAACATGTTCCTTCATGAGCATTTCGGGGAGAATACATGCATGCGCGTGGCATTTTCGAGCGTTTCTTTATCTTTAAACGCCTTTTCCCGAAAGTTGACTTTTTTCAACTTTCTGGTCACACATCTACTATAAATATTTGTCGAATTCATTCCATCTTTTTTCCAGTTATTCAGTGAACATCTCGCTATGTTTTCCCAGACCACTTTTTTCAATTTTTGATTAGTTTAATTTTGCGGGCCTCTAAAGTGTAAAAAAAAGAGGAAATTTTCAAACTTTTTTTTTAAAATCACGCATTTTTTACAAATTTCAAAATATTTAAAATCGCCACTGGGAAAACATAGCCAACGCTACACTTTATGATAAAAAAAAAATTTTTTTTGATTTCAGATAAGTAAAATGGTCGATCGCGTGCCACAAAGTCGCCTAGGACATTTTTACAAGGGCAACCTCGAGGACGGTTCAAGGACACAGGGCCAAAGAATTCGATTTGAAAAATATATTTTTAAATAGTGCAAACTTGTGCAAATTAAATAAAAAAAATCTGATTTCATTATCTCAAGTGGTTGCTTTGTAATTAATTCCCAAAAATAGGCCCGAGATTAAGGCGCGACGGTAGAAGACCCCCTTAAGGTGGAAATATTTAGAGATACTGTATTTACTGAGAAAATTCTTACGCACTTGATTTTTAAGTCAAAAGGAACCATGGATTAACGGGATAATTTTAGGGCCGTCTTAGATGCAGCGTAATGGGAAACTCAAGGTTTTAAGCCATGCATTTTGTTTTTGTTCTGCTTTGAATTAAATTTCACATACCATCATCTCAAATGTGAAACATATCAAAGGACAGTTTTTAATATTTATTACAGTTCGGACGTCTGAGATGAACGAAATGAATTAAATTTTTTTTCAGTATAGTTAACCATTCGCCTTTAGACTGTTTTGTTTCTATTTGCTTCGTATACTAAGAAATAAATAAGCAAAGTTTCAAATTAGCAGAATAAACATAGCATGAACATACAACCTGAATACAAAAAAAAAATATATATATATATACCTATGTATGTATACACTTGTGTTCAAAATATCCATATTTAAAAGTTTTGAATTTAGTTTTTTTATAAAAATGTAGCTTATACGTATACAAAATTAAAAACAATCAGTAAATTTTCACAAAAATTTCAATCTTTTTAATCAGAATTTTCATAAAGTATTTTGAGTATGCAGTTTTTTAGTCCATTGAGTTTTGCTATAAGAAAGTGCTAATTTGAAATGGTTCAAAAATTGCATTGAATTTTGGAAATTTTTTTTGCTGGTGGTCTGCTCCATATAAAAGATATTTCGCGCATTCGTTATATGGAAAAAAATTCATAACACCGCCAACAAAAAATAATTATAAAAAAACTCCATGCTTCGAATATTGATGCATTTTTTTTAATTTCGTACAAAGTTTGAAACTTTAAGACGCATCAGTCCCTTGTGTCAATTTGACCACAACATCTCATCATTTTGTGTGGAAAATGTGAAGCACATTGAATATTTTTTTATTTTGTGTTTATTTTTTATTGTATTTTGATATATTTTCTATAAATATACAGTCCAGAGTTTCTTCTTTTTGTTGCTTATATTGTTTTGCTTATTGTAAATATAAGTTATATTGTCTTTGTTGTAGAATGACCTACATATATTTTTATAAAAAAAATTATAAAAAATGAATAAATAGTCAAAATTTTAAAATATGTCACGTTGCTATTTTTGTGAACACATCTGCCCATATACAGATATATTTTTATTCTAATTTTATGTTCAAACTAACCAAAATCTACGGCAAGACACGACCCCATTCTAACAGGTCATTGGCTTCAACAAAATTTTATGTTGTTTTCTGAAAATTCTTTTCGATAATAAAATACAAAACCTTTTAGGTATAAGGCGCCGCAAAAAACGTTGGGTATTAGTTACTCCAAATAAAATTTAAATGCTGCAATACTGTGCTCAGACTTTGAACCACTCCACGAACTAGGAATATTGTTTTCCAACCACACCACTACACGGATCGGGTACCTTGCTTAACTAGCTTCATTTTTTTTTTTGTAGATCGTTTTGTCTTTGATCATCGGTATCTTATCAACCAATGATCGCAATTGAAAATTTAAAAGCGGTTTCAAAAACTTGATGAAATCATCTTCAATGAATGTCTAAGGCTTCTAAAAAATAAAAAATAAATAAAAAGTTTTCCATCCTTTTATTAAATTTGAAAAAGCAAGAAAAAAAGCTTTCTTGATGTTTTCTTTTTGTGCTTTTGACAGCTCGGTATAGCCACACATTGTTTGCTTCTAAACGCTCATAATCACTATCGAAATGAAAAAAAAAAAACAAGTTTTCTCAACTTTCCTCGCATTTTTTTTGCCAAAATGCGCTCAAATTTATGAAAAAAAGAAAATTTTTTTCCTAATTAAAAAAAAAAATTTTGACGATTAACAAAAAATTCTGAAAATAAAAAATAAATTCAGATTATCTCCAGGACACGCATGAAAACAACAATGCCGTCGGCATTCGCGTAATGGCGATCAAATTTTTTTGATCCTTTCATTTTTTCCTCAAGTGTATGAAATCAAAGTGAAATAGCCAATCCTTCTATATGAGAGTTTTAAGGGGGTAAGGAATTGTAGGTATGGAATTTTTTTATAATTTTTATATTTTATGTAATAGCAGAGAAGTCCCTCCTCTCATGCAGAACTTTGCATTTTAACTTTCTCGTGCTATCTGACGAAGCCAAGCATTACCTCTCTACTGACTCTTTCTAGCTAAAAAGAAGCTTTACAAGCTTCTACGTACCGAATATGGCCTCTTGACTGCATCAAACCATAAATCATACCTACAGTTTCTTTAATTTGAGTATAATGGCGACCTTATGAAGTCTTCTAGATTTTCTTCACTCTTGAACAGGCCATGCATCTTTTGGTTAATGTAGTAATTCAAACAGTAATTTTAGAAAAATGTATGCTTAGAATAAGAATAATCAATAATTCGGATAAAAAATAAATTGAAAGGACATACATACAACACGATTGATGATTATGCGGCCATATGGACAAGTTAGATTTTTTAAGCATTCATCTCATTGCTTTTTTGCAGGGGGCTGTCATTTGGGTTCATATGCATACATATATTTATATATGAATTAATAATATCTGTCATACTAGCCGATGTCTTGCGTCGATAGACAATTAAATTTTTCCTCTATACCAATTTATTGTCCTTAAAAATATTTAAAATTAAAATAAAGGAATAACTAAATCAAGTAAAAAACTTATTTTAGAGATTCCATGAGTTCTGTGATTTTTGTATGGTATAAAGTATGTGTGACACAAATAGGGAAAGGAGTGTGGCTAAATTAAAGAAACAATTTTTTTTGTTTTAATTAAAAAATTACTAATTATTACTTAATTAAAAAAATATTAACTCTTAAATTAAAAAAACAAAATTTTTTTTTAATAAAAAAACAATTAAAAAAAATGTTTTATAGAAAAAATTTGGAATAGAAAAAATAAAAAAAAATTGGAATAAAAAAATTAAAAAACAAAACATTCGGAATAAAAAAATTAAAAAACAAAAACATTCGGAATTAAAAAATTTGAAAAAAAAATCATTCGGAATAAAAAAATTAAAAAAAAATTGGAATAAAAATATTAGAAAAAAAGAATTTTTTTTTTTTTTTAATTTAACCCTCGGTCACTCGGGTCTGGCCAAACTTTATCGAGGACGTGAATTTAACATATTTCTATTATAGCCATCGACTTGAGCTTTCAGGTAGCTTCCTAAAATTCGATTTATAGATATAACCTTTTAAAAAGGTCGAAAAAAGGCCAGACCTGGGTGTCCAACCGAGCGTTTTAAAAAAGATGTATTATATAGGTTTAAAAAATTAAAAAAAAAATTAAATTAAAAAAAAAAATTGAATAAAAAAAAAAATTAAATAAAAAAAAATTAAATAAAAAAAAATTAAATAAAAAAAAAATAAATTAAATAAAATTAAATTCAAAAAAAAAAAAAATTAACAAAAATTAAATAAAAAAAATTAAATAAAAAAAAATTAAATAAAAAAAATTAACTAGAAAAAGTTAAATAAAAAAATTAAATAAATAATAATTTTGATATTCCTCCGTGTTTTTTTTAATACAAATCAGATGCACACTGTTAACCATAGCCTCAAGTTGCCATTATTATTTAGTTTTCTATTGTTTTAATTTTCTCCCATTTACTCTACCCTAATCTATAGAACATTTATTTTTTCTTAAGTCATTCAAGCAGAAAGCACACATTATATTCACTCACATTGCTTAGGTAATATTTACCTAAATCGTATGATCACCTGTATTTGTATTGTGTATGTACCACCCCATGTATGTCTCCTTTTGTGCAAAAAAAAAGAATTAAATATAGTGTATCGTTTTAGCTGCTTGGTACATAATTCTTAAGTTTACTGCCACCGCATTTCTTCCTTTCATTCCTTTAAACTGACTATGAAAAAATTTTTTTTGTTAAAGCAATATTGATTGTATACAAATTCTTTATGAGCGACAACGTCATTCATATTTACGATTTGTTATTCACAAAAGTAATCATTGATACATTCAACTTGGCGCTGAAATCAAATAAATTTAACGAAAATTCTATTATATTATCATTCGATTTAATTTAAGGAATTAACAAAATAAATATTAGCAATATTAATTGACTTTTAACTACACTGAGATAAATAGGAATCCTTTAACAAATACATCTCTATTTATTTAAATAAACACACACACGCACACATACACATTATCCCATTCTTCAATTTGCATTTTATTCTTAATTTTCCTTCACATGCATAAATAAATAAATACCTTTACACACAATTTGTTTACAACACGCATACCTACAAAATTGTTTTATTATTTTAAAACTAATTTAATTACCTCTTCGTTATTTCGTTTTCTTTCTACTTGGAATACTCGAGTAAGTGTAGCGTGTTATTGTTCTTGGTTTTTTCTTGCTACCTATTTTTCTTTTTTTTTTTTGTGTAATTTTTGATTTCAAGTTTTATGTTGTTTCATTTGGTTTTATAATTATTTCCTCCAATTTCAACCTTCTGCAAAACGTATAATTAGCCCGACAAATTGAATTGAATTAAATTACAAGTATGTATGTACTGAAATCTGTGTTAAATGCGAATTGTTCATGCAAACATTTGTTGTGGATTATGAAACGAAACGAAATAAAACCTAACGAAACGAAACGATGTGCAAAATGGAAATTTTTTAATGGCGAAACACGCAAAATTTTTGCGTTTGTATCATATGGCATACGATATAACAACAATATCTACTACAACTACAACCGCTACCACAACTACAACTGCTACTACACAACCAATGCGAAATCGACTAAATTAAAAACCAACAATAATTTATGCAAATATGTATGTTCCTATGATGCATGTACATATTATATGTATGCGTGAAATGTCAACACAGATTTGCCAGATTTTGACTATGAGACAGCGATTTATTATGGCGATTCAAATGTTAATATTGGCGAGCCATTCTCAATCACATGCATAGTCCCCTTGGCCGATCCCATATTTTGGCTCAAAGATGGCGAGCCAATAACGCGGCACAATCTGCGACACGGACGCGATGAGCACTCGTACACGCTGTCGGAGAGTGCCATTGAGGGTGAGTATCCAAACAGTGGGTGTTTTTAGCTAAAAGCAAGAATTTTCGTATACGAAATTCTAGTAAAAAAACAAAAAAAAAAAAAAAATAGATGTAGACCAAAAAGCGTCGTGCTTTTAAAAAATAAATAATATGCTTTTAGCGAGCAGTTTGTATTTGTTGCTCAGGCGATAAACGCTTTTTTTTTGTAGATTAGCAAGGTAATGAGTAACGAAAAGAAAGAAAAGAGTGCTAGAAAAAAGTGTTTTTGCATTGAATGGCTTTAACCTGTGTGGTTTGAATATCCCAAAGGTGAATCAAAAAATAGCTAAAAGGTGGAAAAAGATTTCAACTGTACTAAACTAAGTTACAAAAAAATAAATAAAGAAGAATTCAGAAAATCCATTTCACTAAACTGATCGCTTTTGCCATCTCTTGCTGCAAAGTTAAGCTACGGTTGTCTTAGAAAGCGGTGGCCTCACAGACGGCAGTTTGCAGTAATTAGCGGTGGATGTACAAGGAGGCCGTTTTTTGGCGGTGAGGAAAGATGTTAACTTAAACGACCGTATTTAACGGTGAGAGGTTAATGTAATGTGTATTTAAATAGTAGTTTCTTTAATTAAATACAAAAAACAATAATAATAATAATACTAAACCTAGGTTGGGTGATCTAGACATAGCACTATTTGTATATTTGGAAGATGAAGAATCATTAGAAGATGAAAAATATCGTTTATATTTCTTTTTTGTTTTTAATTTTTTAGTTTTGATAAATTAGTGTTTTTTTGTATTTTAGTATAACCTTTTAGTTTTAATAGTGAAATTTTTTTTTTAATTTTTTTTGTTGATAATTTTTAAAATTCGATGAAGTTAAAAAAATCAAATCGGGACGTTTTATACAATTTAGGTATTAATAAGGTGTCGTTACTGCTATATTGCAATGTGTCGTGAAATTTTTAACGGTTAAATAAATGTTTAGTGGTCCTCTAAGCACCACCAACTATTTTTATCCATTTTATAACTTGTACGATACTTTGCGAAAGCCCTGAATTTATTTTTAATAGTTTAGTTTAAAGAGCACGACTTACAACAATGCGACACTGGCGTAACCTTTTTGAATATCCCAATTGTCTAAAACGTCCCGATTTTTACGAAATCGATTAGTATTTACTTTTTCCGTTATTCCATAGTTTGAAAATTATGAGAAAAATATAAAACCAAAAAAAAATCGACGATAAATTACAAAACTAAACGCAAAGTATTGAGCGGTTCCTCTACCTCAACTTCAAGTATCAAGCAATCCAGCTTTTTAACATTTTGCTTGCGATCGATGATCTCTAGGGAGCCAACGCAACACATCCACCGCTATATGTCAAATTACGGCAGCGCTTTCTTGGGAAACCACAGCTTAAGAGAAGTTAGCAATAAAAATATATTATATGTTTTTTGCAAGAAAAGTATGAAAGTAGCTTCAGAAAATAAACGAATAAGTTTTGCAGTAATTTTCTAAGGGTTTTCTAAACAAAAAATTGTTATTTTTTTTTTTTGTTTGAAGGTTGCTTTGTGTATTAAAGTAAATGGCGTGAAGTCCGTAAAGAACCTCGTTGAAGTAACTTGACTGCCGCCAATATATAATGCACAATATCCTAATTTTAGTTCCTCTTCTCGTATTTTCCAATGTTTCTGATTAACCTCGTCGAGTCTTTTGCGTCCGTATTTGAAACCTGATTTGGGTACGCTTTTCCATAGTGCGGAACAGCTGCAAAATAGGTGAGAAATCGGTTCCTGCATCCTATAGTTCTTAATGCAGCTTTTACAGCACCTTGAAGAAATATATGAGATTTAAGACTATTTGGCAGAGTCCAGTTAAGAGTTCGTTTCTAACCCTTATAAATCATGCTATGGTTAATTTTTATTTAAAAAGTTTTCAGTATACCTTTAAAAGTGTTCCATTACAACATACTTTTTAAAAATTCCATAATTTATTCTCCATCAAAATATCTGTATGAGAAGAATCTTTATAGATTACACAACAACAGTTCTCATGATACTTAATTTACAAGAAAACGGTGTAAAGAATATTTTTTGTGCACAAATTATTTGCTTCATTATTCTCTTCAAAGGCTGCAAACTATGAAAGCACCAACTGTGATCTTCAATTTTTAGCTACAAATTTTTTTACCTTAAATTTCTTTTTTTCTTGTTATTAGAAATACAAGGTATTAAATTACGAGAATAATTTTTTTCTTTCTTCATTCCGACGTTCTTTATCTACGGTAGTTTTTTCACAGCAACATCTGTGAAAGTGAAGAATAAAGAGTCACTTTATCTCTTAGGGACCGTACTTTTGGTGTGATATCTTCAGCTCTCAACTGCCCATGCCAATTTGTAAACGTAACTCATTTTCTGAATGAATTTGATTTGAGCAACGATTCGCTTCAAATAATTCGTTTCGTTCATCAATCCATTTAAATATTTTCGAAAGTTAGGAGATGCCCTAAGATCTCTATTTTTTCCATTCGTTTCGTTCATTAATCCATTCAAAGAATGTCAAATATTGAGAAACAGAATACTAAAATGATATGCACTTACACACCTATTTAAGAATATATTCTCATTCCAAACCCATTCGTTATAAGTCTCGCATTTGATTCATTCCGACCAGTTACTTTTTGATTCACCTGGCACACCTTTTCGTTTATTTCTTTCTTACTTACTTATCTGAAATATATAATATTACAGCGTGGTTTTTCCATTGAATCCAACTTAGTTTTATAGCCAAATTTTTCTTTTAATTTAACCAGTTCTAGTCTCCTTACCCTGAATTTCGTTGTACTTATTTTTTGAAAGTTAGGTTTAGTTTGATAACAAATAGTTTTTGTCATTACTTTAATAAAAAAAAATAAAAAAATTAAAGAAAAAAAAAACCAAATAAGCAAAAACTAGTAAAACAAAATCTCAACAACAAAACCAAAACTTTCTCTAAACTCCAACTTTCCACTCTCAAGGTGAGAAACACAAAATCGAGGCACATCTTAACGTGCGTCACGCGCTTAAAGTGCACGAGGGTCAGTATAAGTGCAACAACTTGCACACAAGTTACCACATGTTGCACGTACGCAGTGCCAATGAGGCGCCTCAACATCCACAAACATACTCTCCATTTGTCGTGACAGCGGGTGGCGTCGGCGGCGGTGACGGTGACGGTGGTGGACATCTTTCAACATTCTCGGCGTACGAAACTATACACGATCTGACGCCCAGTTCGGTGGATGATCTGTTCACAGGAATGTGGGACACGGACGTGAATGTGGGCGTTTCGCCGGCTATGTCACTGCCAACACTAACGACAACAACAACAGCAAGCACCACACATCGGCGACAACATCATCACCATCATCAGCAACAATTGCCACAAATGCCACAATTCAAAGCAACAAATCTGGATGAGCAGCACAAGTTGATTTATATAAACGCCACAAATTTCGATGGTAAACCGTCAATAACTCTGCCAGATAGCAGCAGTGACGGTGGCAGTAGTGTTGGTAGTGAATTGGACACACGGTTAAACAATTTTGAATATATGACGCCAAAAAAGCATGGTGAAATAACAACAACGTCCAATCGCGGTAACAGCGGTGGTGGTGGTGGTATTGGTGGCGCTAAATATCCACCTATGCCAAATTTCCCACCGCCACGCTTGACAGTAGCGCCCCCACCGCATCGTAATACAGATCATCACTACCACGGGATCACTGCCAGCAACAGTAATAGCAATAACAATCCCTTCACGACGCACGGCTATCAACTGACCGAAACACAATCCACATTTCCGCTGCAAACGGCCTCGTCAAACTACCAGCAGCCTACACAAATGTTCACGCCACAACAAATTGGTGTACAAACAATGCCGCCAATTGATAACTACCGCCAGCAAATATATCAGCATCAGCCCAATCAACAGCAAACTTATCCACCGCATCAGTTTATGAATCCGAATTTGAGCCAACAGAATCAGCGAAAACAGCAGCAGCAGCGGCAGCCAGTGTTTCCAAGTGTTACCGCAGTTTCGGCGGGCGGCACTATGGTGTTACCCACATCTCTGTCACCACAACCCACTCCCACGGCACAAATGCCAATCCGCAAGGGTGAGCCTAAACCTTTTAGCTTTTATCGCTAAAGAATAAATACAAAAAAGAAAAATCGAAATAAAAAAGAATAAATGAAACTCAGTTAGTCCGAACGCATCAACGCATTTCAGTCTCAGTCTTCACTCACTTTCACAATTGTCACCAAAACCCCCCCAACACTAACCAATACCATCTTACCGTCCATTGCTCAGTGACCATGGATACGAATTTGAAGTTGGTTCTCATCTCTCCTTATCACTTAAACGTTGTTTATTTGAATATTTTTTTTTCTATTTCCAATTTTTAATATTTGTTGTTATTTTATACTTGAATATGTTTTCTACTGCGTTTGATTTTTTTCTCGTTCAATATTGCTCGTGCTTTTCTCTCTTTCCTAAACTCATTAAATGGCAAACTTACTCTTGCTGAATATCACTATTGTTTTCAAACTTGGTGATGTTTACATATTTTAAGCAAAAAACTTTATGTGATTTTTGTCGTTTGTTATTACTAATTATTATTACATATCTATGCATAATTGCTTTAAAATTGCGGAACTAAAACTTTTATACAGCTTTAGCTTCAAAAATAAACTAAAAAACTAATAATTTATTAAAGCATTAAAGTTACAGTTAAGACAAATATATTTCTAAAAAAAGAGGGAAAAAAAATGCAGCTATATAATTTTTTTTTTAATTTCAATGTGGAATAAAATGGAATAGTAAAATAAAAACGGAGACTGGAACGTCGATCTTCTGCGCCCTCTACTCACAAAACTACCTCATCGAAACCCAGGATGGAGCCGGGTTGCAGAGCGCATGTGCTGCTCTATCAGTTTACTCCATCTTCTCGCGTTCGAGATGTAGGTGTGTTGTTTCCGGGGATTGTTGGACCACATCGCGAGCCTCCAAGCATTCTCAGTTGGTCCTTAGGGAGGTTTATGAGATATTTAAGTCCGTTTTAATTATATCATCCCCGTAAGGATTTAGTGTGTCGTAGCCTTATAGTTAGGTGCAGGCTTAGATCTCGCAGATGGTATGTTGTTGAATGACCAGAAAGAGCCAAATTCCTTTTAGTTTCGTGGGTGCCACTACTTCGGTCCCAGGTATGCCCCGGGACCAATATGAGCCGTATGTGATTGCGCATCCCTAAGAGATTTAAATTCACTACACACGCAAGGGCTAATGAGGATTTCAGATTAAAAGGATGGCAAGGGCTTGAGTGCAACTTAATAGTGACTCCGCCCATATCGGAGGTTTTTTTCCTAAATCAGCCTCTGCGCACATACTGATGGCATACATTTTCACTTGGTAGTGTCTAGAAAAGCCACCCATCTGTCTGCGCCGATTTTCTTCTTTCTTCTGAAGCCACATACCCCAGCACCCAGTTTAGTGTGCACTCTTCGAGTTTTTTTGCAAGAACAGGGGTACTCCAGTTAGCTTTATTATTCAGTTTAATCTAGATCCTCCGTTAAGAGTTTATGATCTTAGTGATATTATCTCTGGGGACTAGAACAAGTGGAAGCTATAAGTGCTATGATAACACTAGCCGGGGTGGCCTATTTGTGATGAGCATTCAGTTGGTCCACGGCTCCATGATCATTACGCTTCCATCAAATATTAAATGATAGAAACAGCTGTTTCTAGTAGCTGTCGCCCCTAAGCAATGGGATCGGAGAGTATTTCTGCATTGAAAAAAATTTCTCATAAAACCCATGATACTTTCGGAGTTGGCCTGGGACTTTAGGCCCCTCCGCTTTTGGAGCAACATTAATACGATTAACACAAATTAGAGGAGCAGCTCAGCCAGAAACACAGCAAAGGATGAACGCGCCTATACATATATATACCAAAATAAATATATTGGTATATACTCGTTGCGTTATCCCTTTTAACCCTCTAATGTGTGAAGCTAAACTTCTGCAATTTATTAGCCCATATGTATTCTCTGGGTGAGAAAAGCGCGAACCTGAAGTCGGTTCTGTGATATTCATCATAGCTTATACTTGCGGATGCCCGTGTGCGTACAGCTAACCCAGAAATTTATTTTTTTAACTAGTAAACGATAATTAATTATCGCAATTTTTACTTTTATTGAAGCTATGAAAGAATTATGCACTTCGATACGACTATCAGAAATATATCGTTTTTACAGAAATAACTTATTTTTTAGGAAAGCCCAGAAAAGAGTAAGCTCCATTTCTTCATGTGCTATTTCGAAAACCTCTTGGCCCCAGTACACTGGACCGAGGACTCGGAAAGTCCTGGAGACTCTATGCCATTCAATTTCCAAACTCATAGCCGTGCTTACTGGTCATTGGACAATCAGCACACACACGGAAAAGCAAGGTTTACCATTTAACCCCGATTGCAGAAGCTGTAGCGACCTTTCAGAGAGGAGACTGTTGAACCCTTTCTCTGTAAATGTCCGGGTTTGGCAGCTAGACGATTAAGGCCACTGGCTCCTGATCCTTTCTTCGACAGCCTGGATCAGTGCGCCAACCTTAATCCCATCAATCTTCTCCTTTACATCAACAGTTCTGGATGGCTGTAAATATTTGCTTGTTGGGAGTCTCATAATGGTATCAAGACTGCGCTTTAGTGCTACTTGGGGAGTGCCAGAGTGGTACTTCAACCATTTCATCTACGTAACTACAGAAATAATTCACTTGGTAAATACCAGAAATTTCTGTAAATCCTAAAATTTTACCGATAATAATTTTAAAATTTTCTGCCGTATTTTAGCAAACTCATATCGTTTTGTTGGTAGAAATTTATTTGAGTGATCCTAACATCAATGGGCTTGGAAAAAAAACATTAGTAAATTGAAAATAATTGGCTTTAAACATGTTTACCCTCAACCAGCCTTGTGCATTAGAGGGTTAAACGTATTTGGCAGTCAAAAAACTGCAGCGTACCATCGAATTTTTTTTTAGTCAAATGAGAGGCCATGGAAAAGCAATAAAGAGAAAAAATTTTAACAAGACTTTTGAGTTTCTATAAAATAATACAACAAAACTCGTGTAATTATTATTTGAAAATTATAAAAACAAAAAAAAGAACGCATGCATGTATGTGTATATTATATTTCCTTACGTACAACTTTCGCCGCTAATCATATAATTTGTGCCGT
This sequence comes from Anastrepha fraterculus, assembly GCA_037575425.1. NCBI lineage: Eukaryota > Metazoa > Arthropoda > Insecta > Diptera > Tephritidae > Anastrepha > Anastrepha fraterculus. Next base: position 10,098 of record JAYXIM010036837.1, on the reverse strand, counting down.
TAAAATACAAATAAAGAACAGTATGCGTATGCAAATCCGCTAACCAAAAGAAGAAAAAGAAAATAATTTTTATTTATCAACCGCATTTAACGCGCAAAGTTTGATATAAAGTGCTTCAAGTATTTAAATATTATGCCTTTCTTTCTTTCTACACATCCATTAGTTAATGCTATCAATTGAATGATTAATTGCATATTAATACACAGCTTTACGAGCGCTGATTCATCAAAAACAAAAACAAACTTTGTTCTAAACTTTTTTTCCTTTTTTCCGTACTTTTGCCATAACTAAAAACATTAGGAGGAGTGCAAGGCTTATAAATAACAAATATTTTCAAAAATTATATGATTTCAGTCCAAGTTTGAATTGTAAAAGAGTCTTTAAAATTCTGCGCTGCTCTCATCTATCTGTGTACTTTCGCAAATCTACACTCACACACACATGCATACATATCGTTTATTCGTCAACTTATTCAATAAACTCAAAAGTGATATCATCATCACCGTCACCACTATGACATAATGTGTACATACAACAACAACAACAACATGAATGCTTATTCTATTACATATGTACCTACGTATAATAGCGCCCAAAAAGCCGATATATGCATACATACTATATATGTATGTATGTATGTGTGTGTGTAGCACATAGCGCACTGATTCATATGCAAGCGGCTAGCTGGCAAGTTAATTTGTATCAATGAACAAGTGTGAATTTCTGTATCATCACCCGAAAATGCTTTAACGTTTTTTTGTTTTCTCAAATTTTACGCCAATTTGGCTCTCATACACACAAACATGAAGTTTGCACACACGCTACCACCCACCTACCTACATATGCACACATGAACTTATTTATTACGATAAAAGTTTCCTATTAACTTTTCTTTAGCATACATACTTTATTTTATTGCCATAGTATATCTACATACATACATGCATACATACATATATGTACATATAGTGTATTTCTTTTTTTTATTATAATATATTTTTCCAAGACTATGTGTAAAATAATATGTCTTTGAATAGCTTATATGTATGTACTATTTTTGTTCTCTTGCTAGTGCGATTTAATTTATATTTATATTTTTTTTTCTATTTTTTCTTTTACAATAATTTATCTATTTATTTTTTAAGTGAAGAGTGTATTATTTTTAGTTTATTTTTAAAACCATCATTACCTTGTCTTATTGTAAATGAAAAATGAAAATTTAAGCACAACATTAAATTCATTTACCATCAATGAGTTAATGTCGATGTATTTATTGATATCTAATGGAATACAATGATATATTTTTGTAGTGCCTTTAGATACCCATATGCTTGTATAGATATAATATTAATTTTGTATATGAATAATTTTTTGCAGATACTGACTTTTTGGTGCCAAACTATGATAATGCAGAACATCAGTTAAAAGTATTTGAAATCAGATCACCCCTAGTACTTAGCTGTAACATAACCAAAGGTGATGGTGCCGTACTCAAATGGTGAGTAAAATGTTTACAATATTATTACAATTATTCAGCCTGGTACAACCAGAAGGAAGGTTCAGAGGGTTAGAAATGGATTTGGATGAGGTATTGTGATGAGTAAGTAGAGGGCACAAACGATTCTTAGGTGGCAATGCAAACCTCAAATTATTCTATTTTATTTCCTTACAATTATTACAATATCACACATGTGCTGAAAAGTCCGGGCCTAACAAAGAACACACGTTTTTGTTTTTGGTGAATTTGGGAGCAATTCGAAGTTCAATTAAGGGGGGAGGTCTAAAAATTGCATCTCTCTGCGACATTTTTTTTAAGGAAAAAATTAATTTAGCACTGCAAAGTTTTTTCTATCTTTTACTGAACATTTAAAAAGTATAAAAAATTTGTGTACTGGTTAAGGGGGGATTCTACTGTAAAAATCAAATTTTCATGGATTTTGTTTTCATACTTGTATTAATTTAATTAGTAAAAAAAAGTTTAGGGTTACATAAACACAGGTCTTGAGTGTACAAAAAAATTTTTTAAATTTATTTTCATTTCAAAATGGCAGCTGTACAGCCGCTCCCCCGAAACGCCTTTTGAAATCTGCCCACACTGTCGCGCATTTAAATAAAATCTGAAATGAAAAAAACCAAATTTTTTTTATTATATATCATTATTTTTAGTTGTTAAGCCTATTACTTCCAAAAAAAAAATTTTTTTGTAAAATTTTTGAAGTTTTTTAAAAAATCGACATTTTTTTGTTGTCATTTTGTTATTAAAAAAGGGGTTATAAATAATAAATTTTTTCCCACCATAGCTTTAAAAACTAGTAAATATTGTTAAAAATATACTATCAAAGTTTGGGCTTGATATGTTAATTTTTCACGGAGCTGTGATGTGGGCAATTTTGAAAACGTGGTTTCGAGAAAAACACGCTTAAACAATTTTTCATACTTACAGCTTATACCTGTTGAGTAGCTGTTCTAGCTCCCCTCTCTTAATGCTTTATTCTTTTATCCGAAATAATATCCAATGAGCATTTTCAAGGTCAAAAGAATCTATAGATATTCTGACATGGGTAACCAAGTAGAAGGTTGGAGTAGGGAACGTCTTATCTCTTGATCAAGCGCATATGACCGTAAACCGCTCGAGCGCTCAGTTTATACCTGCTTTGCTAAAACTTTTATAACTTGAAAACTATTCAAGATTTCTTTTTAAGATTTTCATGGAACATTCTGGAGTTGTTTCTGAGTATGTTTCAACAAAAAGTAAAAAATCGATTTTTTTTAAGTTTTACAGTAGAGTCCCCCCTTAAAATAAGTTGCAAATAATGTTTAACATAGAAATTAGTAGAGCGCTGCAACGCTGCAATTTCCAACTGGCGTACAAGATACAGCTCGTAATTATTATCTAAAGCAAAAAATTCAGATGGATTTCTAATTATCATGATTTTTTATTCTAGATGAACTAAGAAAACTGAGAGAAATTCCAAAATTTCAACTTTTTGGAGGTTTTAAGGAAAAAAATGCCTTTCTATAAAAAAAAATTCACTTCAACTTGGTATAAAAATCTTGAAAAAATTTTTTTTTATCTATTTTGTTAGTTCAAATAGAGGAGAATTTAATACTGAAGGGAACAAGCTATGATTCATTTCAAAAAGTTCATTAGTCTTTTTTCATTCATGTACGCCAATTCAAAGAAATCATAAAAATGAAAAGTCGAGAAAAGAAGATAAAGTTTGTACTATAGCTGTCCGGTCGCAGCGTAACTACCTAACGCTCGTCTACCTTTGGCTTTGTATCTACGGAAATATTGAGAATTAAGCTCTGTAACTTTGTGTGAATATTCTGAAATATATTAGGAATCGCTTAAAACGAAAAAAAATTGAGTTTTTTGACCTTATAACCCAGGCTCCCCCCTTAATGTAGCAATTGCTCAGAATCATCAACTCGTTCTTGTTTTTGGTCTACAGTAAGCAAACGCGGCATCCACTTGAGCAGAGCTTTCTCCTAGTTACATGATCATGCCATATAAAACCAATACCTTCTTTTGATATCTTTACGATGTCAGCTAACTCACGCAACTTCACTTTTCGATCATTCAAAACGATTTAGTGAAATGTTTCGTTGTACTCTGGTTTTACCGCCTCAATTGGACGTCCACTGCATCGTGCATCATCTATACAACCATGTTTGAAGTCAACAAAGCATAGGTTTATTGTTGTTTCTCATGGACTGGTGTCCCCATAACACTTTTCAAGCCGTTGCTTCTCTTAAACGGTATTTTTTCTCATCAAGAAGCAGTGTAAAATTAAAACACGAAATTATTTTTGATCCAATGTTTTGAAAGTAACAAAAGTAACATCACTCTTAGCACAATAACTCACGAACTAAGGAAGAGAATATCATGAAATTTTAACAGCTGTCTTTTTAAGGTTAGTACTAACTGAAAAAGAGGTGAATGCAATAAAACTAGTGCCATCTGTGTTAGGTCCGGCACTTTTCAGGACATGTGTTAATATATGTGGGGTGGAAACTCCAACTCTACTATCTAGCTGCAAAATACGAAGAAAGATGGTAACTACTTGTTGAAAGACGACAAAATATTGTGCAACGACGATGCAAGGAAGTGTAAGAAAACGGCGAAAGAGTTAACCTGCAATGGGGCCATACCTTAGCCATAACGTAATCATAGCAATCAATTGTTCTGATTAAGCATATGCACATCCTGTAAGCGATTGTAGGTGACGCACCATAACGCCATAACTATAACCTTAGCCATATTATTTTTGAATTTTGAGTTTTCATTTTGGTTTTTTCCGTAACCGTAAGCAGTTGTGAAATACTTGACATTTGTTTGCGATAAAAATGTGAATATTAACAATGAAAGACGAAAAATTGATCCGTGTTTTATGACAAAATGCAAATGTTGTCATTAATTCTACTTCAATATCAGCTGAATATGGTCATGGCATGACTAATCGACACATGTTGTAATATTGCGGCTATGGTTATGGTTACGGCTATGGTGTTAAGGCAATTGCAGCTTTAAGACGAAGACAGCGGTAAAGACGCTAAAGCGGTTAAGACGTAATTTTAGGTTTCCATAGGTTTCCGAGATATTTTAATGTAAAAGTTCAAAGAACGCGCTTTTGGCCTATAGTATTTAGTAATACGTTTTCACCAAAGCCAAACCTTGTGTTTGCAGTTTTTGGGTTTGAGAGAATTGTCAAATGCACTGTTTCTTCCAATTATACTGTCTTTGTACCGCGTTTATTCGATATTTTAAGAGTTTAGGGCGGCAGCCTTTAATGATTGAAATGCAAGCAATTATCAATATTATTTACCGTATGAAACTTCTTTTAAAGTTCCCCTTTTAAAATTTTTCCCAACAACCTCAAATTCTCAATTTATTCTTAAAAAACCAATTTTGGCATCATAACTTCAAGCGCTGAACAGTTTATAACTTGATTATTTTTTTTTTTTAATTTTAAGTTTTACATGGTTCTGGAATGGAGATTTTTTGTATGTTTGAAAGAAAACAGGTTTTGTAAGCTCCTTGTAAATATGAAACTAACAGTAATTTTTATTTTTATTTTAGTTTCGATAACAATTTTTGCCAAAATTTTAAAAGAAAATATTTTCTTTCATTCATTATTCCGAAATACCGTTGGATTCTCGTTCCCTCTACAGTCAGTTCTATTTATGTTACGGGAATGACCTGATTTTGTATACGCCCAAGAACTCTCACTTTAGTAGCATTCCCCAAACATTTAGGAGGTCAAAGGCATAGAAGGATGTTGCGACACGTCTTTAATCGAGTTCTCTACAGCTTTTGTTGAACTTTCTTTGGCCAGAGCTCGACCACACCGATATATCCGAGTTGTGGTTCCAACAACACGTCGCTGTTGTGTGGTACAACTAACCTCGAAGTTGTGAACAAGGCGAATCTATTAAAGGTGGAAGCAGTAGGCCAACTTATTTGTGTTTTCTTACTTTAATGAACTCGCCTTGGTTGTGAAGGAGGAATTTGCCGACTGGGTTATCTTAGTCATTATTCAAATAGCCACCGCCGCCCTCAAGCGACTGAATACCTCTCGATTTCTTTCTCTGGGGCTATTTCATGTCCTTTGGCTACACTAACAAGCCAATCACTTTGGACGAGAGCGTGGCTAACACGCTATAACCACACATATTTGATCGTGTCATCAAAAATTTTACCAACCGCTTAAAACAGTGCCAGCGAAATATAGGTGGCTATTTGATAAATTCAATGAATGTCGCTTCAACGTATAGTCGAAATTGATTTGATATCACACATCATTGATGTGATGTATGGTGGCACATCGTTCTTATCAGCCACCCTACATTCACCTTTCTTATATTCAGCTATCACAAAATAGCAAAGGTAAGCAACCAATAATTTTCTGTAATTAAAACAACCCACATTTTATGTCTCTACAAATTTTATCGAAATTATAATTTTTTTTGTACATTTACACAATTTTCACAAAATATGTTAATATGTATGTATATAAAAGGAAGCATACATATTAAGCTACTTACATCAAAATATACGAATTCAAATTAGTCATTATAAATCGTACCGATTTCCTAGTATAGCTTAGCGGCGACGACGACGTCGGGAGCCACGTCGTGAGCCGCGTCGTCTGCGGCTGCGACTTCGTCGCCTACCACCGCGATCTTCCAACTCGCCATTATCCTTGTAATTTTTATCTTCAGGTTCGCTGTCCATAATGTCCAAGTCAACAGGTGCGGCATAGTATTTTCGGTTAGAGCGTTGTATATAGCCATAGCGCACGCCCCCATTTAATGTCTCTTCCACTGATTCTTTCACATCATTGGGATGCACCTGGAAAAAAAAAATAAAACTCCGTTTGAATACCTTTTTGCACTAAACAAAAACAAGTTACTTACACCAGCCGTATCTGCGATGTGAGTTACGATTTTCATAACTGTTGCGGGCTCGTCCAGATTCTGCAACGCTTGTAAAATTAATTGTCCATTTTGGTTGGCCATTGATTATGCACTTCCAAACTTTCCTTTCGATTACAATGCCTTGTCCACCCGCACGCTAGCTAACGGGTCAATAGATTTGTAAAATTTTTGTATATGACAAAAGAAAAAATCGTTTCGCACACGACGAATTTTTTAGTTAAATGAAAGTTTTCTGAAGTTTAATGAAAAATGTTTTATAGCTTACTCGATTTCGGTTTGAAGACTTATGCCAGGACTTATTAAACAAGTAATAGTAAACAGTTGCATGTAGAGTGGATGGCGCATTCTCAACAATAGAATAAAAATGTAGTTGCAAATGTCTATAATTTTTACTAAATTTAAGATTAACTTAGCCCATTGTAATTTCAAAGAGAATTATAAGAGGATTTTTTGGACTTTTTGAAATAATGATACGCGATTTTGGTCCATATTTGAGGTTATTTTTATATAGGAAAAATCATACGCAGAATCTATATTAAAAGTATAAGTCTTCTTCTTTCGAATGCCGTTGAGTATACGCCAATATCTTTCTTCTCGCTGAGTTGAAAGACATCAACATTTCCAAATTAGAAACTTCTCAGTACTCAAATACCTACTCTGGGCCACGCCAACATGAAACAGTCGAACAGTTGGCGAAAAATAGATATTGGAGCAAGTTCAGCGGCACACGAAAAAAAAGACTTATGTATATGGTACTTTTGGTTTTTCTAAAAAACAAAAAAAATTGTGGTGCTACATAACCTCAAATATAGTCCGAAATATCGCTTTTTGCACTTCTTTGTTAAAAAATTTCGGAAACCTGAGCCATCAGAGCAAGTATGGATTTAAATTTAGCATCCCGAAAACCTTTAGAAAAGTACACTCCAGTCTTAGTAAAATTCTGGTTGGCTTGTCCGGTATTATGGAGTTTTTTTTGAACAGACTTTGATTTTTTTTAATGAATGAATTATTCTACATTTCAAAGATATTTAATACTATGTATTCATTTTTGAGCACATGAAGTTTTTTTTGGTTTGTTGAATTTTTGAAAATGAAAATTGCTAGTCCATTATGCGGGAGTCACAGCTTGACTTATCAACAGCCTGAATTAATATGAAATGAAAAAGAAAGTTCTGCATCTTACAATCATAAATAAATAATTACCTCAAAAATTAAGAATAGAAAAATCACAAAATGAAAGACTTTATCGAAATTATTTGCATTTTAGACTAAAATTCTCATATATTTTCTTATATTTTTTGACAAATTTTTCAAAACAAGCCTGAACACAAGATCATATAAAAAGCATAACAAAAGACATTTTAAAAATTGTTAATACTTTTGACCAAAATTTTCAAAAGTTCTTGCTTTGAAACAATTGTTGACAGAAAAGTTTGCTTGAGGAAACATAAGGTTTCATAACTTCTGAATATTTGAATGAAATAAAATGCCAGGACTTGTTTTTGCCTTAAAATAATACAGGGTGGGCCAAATAAGACCTAGCAGTATGCGCAGTTGCTACATCTTGTGAAACCACAAATTAGGATACTGCTCCTCGATTGGCCGCAAAACGTTTTCAATCAATGTTCTGTAAGAAGCTCCTGAAATCGATTCCAGCGTTTCATCCTCATTTTCGAAGAAATATGGACCGATAACTCTAGTGGCCATAACACCGCACCAACTGATGCTGGTGTGTTGCCCTTGGATTTTCAGAGCCCCACAATCTACAGTTTTGTTTGTTGACATAACCATTTAAATGGGAAAGCGCTTCATCCGACATCAAAACATTATTTAAAAAATCAATTTGTGTGGCTAATTGTGTAAAACGAATCAATTGTGTAGTCGTTGTTGGTGGTTTCATAATAAATTTCCAACAATTCAATTATAACCTACAAAAAGAGAAAACTAAATATGTCAAAAAATAAAAAAGTTATTTGTGCTTAACATTAGTAGGTCTTATTTGGCCCACCCTGGCCATATTTTCATAAAAAAAAACTTTCGAATTTTTTTTTTTTTTTTTTTTTAAGCATTTGAGAAAGAAGCAATTTCACTTGGGGCTGATGGCATTGCATTTTTATATAATAAGAAACCGCCAAACCATCCCAGTTGCGGTCATAAATTTAATTTTGAGAAAAATTCAATGATTTTAGTAACTTACCACCGCCGTGTAATAATCCTTCGATAACCTCGCAAAACGCATTTTCTTTTCGAGTAGTTCCTCTTAACGTGATCGAGTAGCTTTTTTGTCGCTCACAATTCATCGATCTTATTTATACTTTTTCATATTTTTACTGGTGCTCGAACGCAAAGTATAGAAGCCTCGGGCTTATAGAAATATCACTTGAGGAATAGTTTGAACAAGATTATAAAAATTTACTGGACTGGCATATTCTTAACCCTCTAGCTCCCGGCGACTCTCATAGGTGACGTTAGTTGAAAACAATTTTTTACTTTAATCCAAAATTATTCTGGAGTAAGAAAGACGTTGGCTATACATACTACGTTTCTTTGTGTAATACTTAGTTTTTTAAAAAATAAAATATGTGTTAAATTGCAATCAAAAAAAGGTATATTGTGTATACAAATAAATATATAGATATGTTAAGTCTTTTACACCACATTTTTTTATTGTTGTCAGCTGAAATAAATTTTATGGTTCTTCTTCTTTCTTTTTCTAGGGAGAAGAACGGTACGGATGTTGCGAAAGTCAAAGAACTTACAGGACGTTACAGAATAATTCAGGCCGAAAGAAAGTTCATAATTGACCGAACAGATATCTACGATGATGGTCTCTACAGTTGTGTAGCCGATGATCAGAAGAAAGATATTAATGTAGTTGGTAAGTTTCTACGATGTTAATTATAATACAAAGTACAAAAGTACCTAGCTTAGCATAATATAGCATAGCATGTCGACAATGGGTTTCGAACACGGATCTTACTGAACCACCCATAAACCCATTCGGCCAGGTATTCATAATTTGAGCCGATTAAATTTCATTTGCCCGCATGGAGAGCTGTTTCTGCCATACCGCCATGCGGAATGATATTAGCACACACTTACTATAGGGGCGCTATCATACTTAAAAATACAAACAAATTCCAAACTATTGCTGAACGCTTGACCCAACAAAAATCTTAGTTTTGGCCCGGTTAGGAATACCATAAGGAACAACCGGTAGCTCACGAAGTAGCTGTTCAGAAACGATGGTCTAGCGTTCTTCGGAGAGCCTAATATTTTAATACTAAAATTCAACATACGAGATATGAGTGCTAAATTATGAGCCATAATTCACGACCTCTAAGGTACTTAGTCTATGAAAAGTATGGTTTAAATTTTTTATTTTATTTTTTAAGTGAAATACACTCTTTCTTTTCAAAATGGCCACTGTTGCATGGAAATCTTCTTCCCCGTAGGAAAAAAATCACTAGGAGCCAGACCATAACGGCAGAGTGGAAGAAATATGTTTTAGAATTTTCTTCAAAATTGTTTTCTATGGCCAAAAATTTTCTTTTTATAATGCCGCTGGAGTGACAGTCCTTGGCTGGATATAAATCCCGGTCGTTCCGGTAACTTAGAACCGGAATCGGGTCGTGTGTCCTTATTGTCACAGTGCGA